>JADANN010000214.1:0-53880 GCA_018806985.1 Angiostrongylus vasorum
GGAGCTGCTAGATAGGTGGCAAAAACGTTGACTTTTTCCGAACACTGTTACTGGACTCTCAATTAACTCGGATCTATTATATTAATGCCTACCCATGACAAGTGGAACTTAACTGGGCTGAATATTTTTTTAAAAAGTTAAACACTTACTTAATATTGATACAACCCCAGATTGCAAAGATCATCACCACCGTGCAAAACATGACGACCGGATAGCGCGCGTTACGCGCGATCAGTCGATCGCCAAGAGCGCGCACGACGCTTGGCCTCGTGTCGATTAAGCGATCGTGCAGGGAAAACAACGACGTCGAGTCGAAGTCGCTGAGATTCGGGGCTGAAATCATCTTCTAGAAACGTATATTTTTAAATATTCACTTTGCAAACACTGCCAAAATCAGCATCATCCTAAAAAATCAGTTTGAAATTTGATTTACAAAGAAAAAATTTATATTTTTCTGACCTTCATCGGTACACATAGTTTCTAAGCAAAACTCATTTTAACCGATGATTTGAGTGATTACTGAAGGAGTATGATATCATCCATAGAAACGGCAACGGATGATGTATTCAGAGTTGATCAATCCCTGAGGAATGCGCCGCGCACTCGACTCTATCAAGTGCAGGATAGGTGGTTGAGTGAATATTTGGCCTATACAAAGACATGCAGTAGACCGTAGATGCATCAGTTCTGTGCTGCTGTCCTCTCAGACAAGTTTGGTATCAATTTTCAGACCCCGGAAGAACGGAACGCAAGGCGAGATCGAGACGGGATCAAAACAATAACCATGATGCGTTGCATGGCACCTAACTACTGTTCTACACGCATTTTGCCGCATTGATGACGTTTCAGAAATCCGTGCCATCCCACGGCTCGTCTACAAATATGTAGACGGTCCAACTCTTCCTTAATGCCTTTAGTTCTTTTGCAAACATAATCAAAGGAGGTCGCCTCGCTGGTATGTGGATTCCACACACGGCGTGAGGATCTGCACTCCTCGACGTAACTAATGTTTTGGTTATTGACTAAGTTTTTTTATTTGCTGGACTTTCTGCGTGCTATTCCCGTCTTCGGGGGTCCCGTAAATACCTCACGTCGAGGGACGTCGTAGATTGGGCGAACGTCCGTCGTCTTAGGGACTAACTAGGCTTTCTCTAGAACAGTGGCGACTTTTTATGTTAGTTTAGTCCTAGCCGAGTTTACAGAAATATGTGTACCATTTAAAAAACACCGCAAAAGATAAACTAAAAGAAATACCGAAAATATGGATAAAATAGCACCAAAAGATCATTCTGGAACCTTTTTTGTCTATCTTTTTTTATGCCTTTTTTTGATTTAAACTGAGAAAATCATTTTGCGATCCAGATTTCTTACCAGTAAAGTGTGTGTCGCCTGTCGTGAAGAGTTGATACCATTTCACTCCTTTTGCTTCACGTCGTCCACCAATGTAGATGAACACAGCAACGAAACTGAAAAATCAAAACGTCTGTAGCCGTCACATGACATTCACCAGCGAACCTATGCAAGCTATTCACTTAGTTAGATAAACAGCAAACCAATCTTTCGGTTGTGTTGCTAGGTCTTCAATGTCCATGTTCATTAAATATTCTAGACAATTGGGTGTTTTTCGTCATCATGGCTTAACATATCGTTGGAATATTCTAGCAGTGATGCTTTCCTCTTTACTGAGTTCTCAATTTCATAAAAAATGTTGGATTCTTTCTTTGTAGGAGTGACTTGGTCGAAAGGTAGACTTTCGTGATTTGCACCGGAATTCGACATCCCTGCACTGATGGAGAAGCGAAGTGAATCATTGATGGAATGCATCGTAATCTTAGACGTAAGGAAATTTTTACGACTTAGTTCTTAACGAAATCAACTACTACAGATATCAGCATAACTTTTGATAGTTCCTTCACATGCATTATCGAGGGTAGGACGTGTAGCGCAGTGGTTATAGCGATCCTTCAATGCGTTGGATCACTTGGTCGATTGAGTGTCACAGGCTCACCTAGCCTTCATTGATTCTGGGTCGCCAAATAACCACCAGACTTGTCTGGGAGGGTAGCAGCGTTGATTGATACATTGGTAAGTTTCCGCATATCATTTTTGAGGCAGATATGCACTAAATGACGATGCTAAGTGTGGAGTCTAACACATAGAGTATTCCTCAAGAATTGGTTCACGCCGAACGCTTTATCCTTTATCCTTTTTACTGTACTTTCTGCATATTTAAACTTCACTTTAACTATCGAGTGTCTTGAGTGCTATTCAATAAGTTGATCAGACTGTATTGAGCAATAGAGTTACAAACGCTGCGTTCTTGCTGTGGAAACTCGATTAGGGTTACATCCAATTTTCATGAACTTCTTCATGAAGTAGTCTGACTTCAATACTGTGCTTGTTCATCTAATCTTCTATGGTCTGAAACAAGTTGCACTTGTTCAACGAAAGAATAACCTTCCTTTTCAGATCATCTTCAGCAAGTCCAAACTCGCATTATGAGCAGGAAAACCTCCTATAATGGATTACGCACTATAATTGAGATCCCGAAATGCTACCTTTGCTTAGCCGAAACAGCTTTCTAATACCTACGTATCCAAGGCTTAACGTTCATTAAGCTTTAGGGGCATGACATAATAGATCTTCTACAAGGCGATGTTACCACTCGAAATCTGTCGAACGTATCGGTCGCTGACCCTGGTTCGATTTAGTCAGAAGATTTCCCACATGGAAAAAATTTCGAAAGCGGGGCGGCTTCTTGTATTCGTACTATTTCTGCAAGCTTCCTTGGGATCCATTAGAAATGCAGCATTTTCCCCAATTCTGTTGATGACAACATGCTAGGTCGGGATGGATTGCAGTGCTCAGATAGATGAATTGTTATCAACGTGGTGTAGGTCTGACTTCTCGTAGAACAGCACGATCTCGCCGATTTGTAAATGGTTTTTTGATTTTTTGGCATTCTGAATACGGACAGACAGCAAAAGAATGTCAACACTCCACTTCTTGTTTAAAAAGCAAGAGATTTCATTATGTTGCTGTAAAGCTGAAGAAAGGCTTCCTTTCAGATGCCTTCAGCTTCCTCTGGGTCATCTTCCGTGGCTAAAACGGTTTCTTTTCACTTTGTTTACATAGTCATATTTCGGAATAGACGAGTATTACAGTAACCACAGAGTCATCTAAACACTGATTATAACGGCTAAATTTGAAACATTAGCGAGCTAATTTGCTCATATTTTCAAAATTCATCAAATCTTTGTTGGTTTAAGGGGACGAAAATCGATGAAGTAAGGATCAAAGAGTAAAAAAATATTGAGCCAGATGATTCTCTAATTGGCAGAAAGCACCCTGTACAAGAAAAGAAAAAACTTACGTGATAAGAAAAATGAAGAGTATGGTGACAGCGACCGACATCATCAACATCGTCGACTGCATGAAACGCAACGGTGTGACGACAGCCGCCAGCACTGAACATCACCAGGGTCGCTCACTAACAACTACATCAAGCATAGAAAAAGGGGGTAACTTTGAATTTTTTCACTAATCAATGGCTGATCAATAATCGAACATCAACTGTGCTATAGCTTTACATAGGAATTGTGAATTGAATGAATACGAGCACACAACTGCATGAGAATTTTGAAAAACAGCTTGAAGATGTTTAGGACCGCAATGAAAAACGGAAACCTCATTGGCTTAGATATAAGAATATCCAAGGAAAGCTCCCGGTTAGAATATGCCAGTCAACCATGTGGTTTGAAAAGTCGCCCAAATTCCTAGGGCACTTTGAAAAGAAATCGATGAAAGTCAGGTTCACTAGGAAGCATATTTTAAATAAAGCAGGTCGAGCTCGTTTCCCTCGAAGTGGTTGGGAAAAATTTCTTTAACCGCTTTCGCGTGTATGCGATCACGTCGTACGACAATATCAACGTACTTCAACTGTGTGAGAATCATCATTTGGTCATGAAACCATGTTGTTCTTCTTCCTCTTATTCTTTCACTACACCAAGTCTTCAGTAGAGTAGACTTAGCAGGAATGAGTTATCTCCATTCGCATGAACCACTCTCAAGCCGCTGTTGTTACCCAGTACCTGACAAGACTATCACTGATCTGATAACCAAAGTTAAATGTTAGGTAGCCATTCTCTCGCATGTTGTTGTTATTTTTAAAACTATCCCTAATCCTTATGTAATCTCTTCATGCCCATTGATAGCTGTTTGGATTATATCTATCCAAGGTGGTGGAGCATAAGACAGCTAGAATTCACTTCTACTCTGCGACTAGAATAAAGTAACGAATTCCTGCTTCGAAGCCTTAAGGACACTTTAGCATGGACATCTCTTGAAACCAAAGAAAACTGCCTTGGCCAGAATTAATGCATCAGTGAGGAGAGAAAACGCCAATCCTTAAACAGCTTCCGGATCCACATGAACACACAACCACTTTCATGAATTCCTAGAGCACGAAACAGAAATGAACAAGCGATCAGGCTTTATACATTATGTGGAAACAGGCCATTGAAAATACCTAAGCCTATACAAGAAAACGATTTGGCATTTCTTCAAAAACAAAGTCACGACAAGCACGAGTTTTTTTTTCTACTTGGAGCTTTCCTAATGCGAAGGCTTTATAGGTGGTACATACTAAGCGAAATAATCTTAATAGATCAAAATTAAGTTAAACTAAAACTCTATCAGATTAGGCGGGTTGTAATTTGACCAAAGCAGAGCAAAGACAGATATTCATAGAATGTTCTAGAAATAGATGTTATTATACATGCAGCTGGAGAGGTGCACAACAACTTCCAATCTCAGCCAACAACACTACGTCATTCAGTTCCCGTCGACGCCAGAAAACTGCGTACTAGGAGGAAAAAACAACTTGCTGTTTGCCATTTACCTACTTCTAATTCTTGTTCTTCTCTTACAAATTGTATAGGGATTCACAATGTTTGCTTTTTATTTTTCTTCCTACTATAAATTTTACGGCAGGGTATTAAGCTAAATACAACTACAACGCGACCCGCATGGTGTGGTGGTGAATGCGTTAGCCCCCGGAAAGCGTAATAGCGCGTTTGTTCCCCATTGCAGACACCTGCGGGTCGGAGTTTTGCAAATTTAGCAATATTGTGGTTGTATAGGGATTCACACCGAATTAACAATTTTCCAACTGGCATTGATTCTTCTGTAACAGAAAGTAGGAACCAATGGCTCTACTGGTAATTTCGCCCAGTGGAAAGCTAATATGGTGAATTTCGCCACTGTATCGGTTTCCGTTGAGTGAGTGGCGAAAAAAGATAGAACTACAACGTTTGTCGACAAGTAGTCGTTCCATCATTTAGCTTCTACCTTGCGATGACTGGGTGACTTACGACATCAGCGGCGGAGAACCTCCGCAATGCCGCGCTTGACCTGTTCTCTAGGAATCACCCTAGCAAGTTCTGCTAGTTGTTAACGCTCTTATTTTTTCTACGAATGATGATGGAACTATTGATAAAGCATGAAAACGGAAGAAAGTTTTATGTTAACAAAAAATGTTAAAGAAACGAAGAAGGAATCGTTATGGAAAGAAATCTGTCTACAGAAAACATGGATAGGACAGAAATTTTTGAATAGTTACGTTCGGTCGTTCAAATGATTGTAAAAAGTACTGAATAACAATTTTGACGCAGTCACTATCGTGCAACATGGTTCTTTCTGCTTTACAGAACGCATTTTCACGGCGAACAAACGGGGCAATTTATTGTGCCCTGGAAAAAGATGGGCTGAATTGTCAAGAAATCTTTTTAGGAAAGCTGAAAACGTCGTAAACAAATTACTTGTCTCAATAGTCATTGTAACGACAATTTTTCCCAACTTCTGCTTCTTGCACTTAGTAGCATTTGTCCTCTGAAGATTTGGCGCTCTATTTATACATTGGAATTGAATAAATATATGTGCATTGGCTATGAACATGATAAGAAAATAAAAACAGAATGAAAATAAAGATAAGAAATAAAAAAATGGAAGCTAAAAAAGAAAATTTTGCGAAAGAAAAACTAAGGAGTTCGAGCTCACTGGTAGTGGCGACAATGACGATGGCGGCGACAGTGATTCCAGGACCGTCATGCGACAAAATGAAGGCGAGTTTCTCCGTGGGATGGACAGCTGCTGACGAATAGCGACTCCACGATTGATGCATACAGAACAACCAGAGTAGGCCAATTCCCTAAGCGAAACAATGATGGATACGGTGATCTCAATGGAGATACGTTTTGCAAAAAATGACACCAAGAATGTTGTGAGGCTTTTTCGAAGTCAACTTATCTACATCTTTATCGAAAAGAATGTCAACACTAAGTTTCTTTTACAACTCGTCATTCACATCTACTGGTGCGCAATCCAGTACTTCCAGCATTCGATTCGTTTTCTCGCATCCGTCATTAACGAAGTTCTTTCAACATTTGTGTGCGGCTTCGACTGCTGCTTGAGGATTTCTCATTTCATCTCGAATGTTGTAGAATGCTGGTCAATTCAATTCTCACTGGAATCTTGAGATAACCGAGCTAGAGCGTTCGCAATTGGACTGTAAAGAGTAAAATTCCACAGACAAGTGTGGTACTAATTTTTCCGGCCCTCGGGGAATGACAGGAATGCTGACCCTGGCGCATGGTCGAACCAACGGACGCTCGTGATAATCGGCATCACTACTACTGCATTACCCTCCCTCTCTGTACAATGTAGTGAACAGAAAGTTATTGCAAGGTCAATGCAGGAAGTGGACTGAGCCAGACTGAGTCTTCAGGTTTTTTGAATTAAAAGGACTGAAACAGAGCTGGTGTCTAAAAAAATTAGTTTACATGGACTTTCTTGAATGAATAGGAAACGAATCTCAGCCGAGTTCGTGACTCCTAACCCCAAAATGAGAAAAGATATTTTTTAAGAAGAGATGTAAAAATTAAAGCTATTGAATTGAGTCAGTCATGGCAAAGAAAGCATAAATGGCGCAAGATGTGGCTATTTCACTGCTCTAATTGTCATGACGGAGCTGAAACCGAATAACCTCGACGCTATTTGGCGCGTAGACAGGTGAAAGTTGAACGGTTAAACGTGGAGTAAAAGCGACCATACGTGTGTCTTGAGACGCAAATGAGCGCTGAGAACGGATTTCATGTTGCTGTATATATACCAGTCTAACACTTACTCTGTCAGTATCGACCAATTTATATCCATGCAGCCTGCGTTTGTGCTAATCGCACCTTGCACGTCGATTTATTCAAAACAAAGAAGACTGCCACCAAGAAATGGAAACCATGGGAGCGGTTTGCACTCGTCCTCACCAATTAGTATCGATATTTGCTCTGTTCTACTGCCGATCACACTACCCATTGAATACATATAGTTCCCAATGTATCTTCTATTTGTGTTAAGTCATTCGCTAAAAGATTAAAAAGAAGCTTACTGGATGGGTTCGTCTAGTGACGAAGACAGAAGCATAATCAGGGTCTCCACTTGGTTTTTACTCTGGAGACGACCAGATTTAACTGCAATTGTCGGCTTACTGAACTAGATCTACGCAGAAGCTAATATTCATCCTTTCTTCCCCGAGGGAAAAAACCTTGACATCGGATATTTTATCTAGCACTAATTTTTATAACAATTAAAGCTTTACAAAGATAATGAATACTGTACTTTACCTTTATCTTTTAAAACATATCTTTTTGACCTTTTGCTTCCAACTAAAACTAATGGAGAGCCTAGTTTCCATAGAACAGAAATGGATCGTACGCGAAGCGACTTGATTTCTCGAAATATTACAAAGAGGTAGATTTCGAAAAAGTACCTAGTCGTTCAAAGGACCGACTTTCTATAGACTTCGGCGCAAATAACCCATATATTTATTTATATGCTTTTATGAACTGATCTTGTTGAGCTGATGCGAGATTGGTATAAGAAGCTGTTGTTGTTGTTGTCGTTGCATTATTGGGACGAGTCCAACTCGTAACAGCAAGGCTCTGAGGAAGGCGAAATCGCCTCAGCCATCGACCAACAGCAGCAACAAGAACGAGAACGAGAACAACAACAACAACAACAACAACAACAACAACAACAACAACAACAACAACAACAGCAACAACAACAACAACAACAACAAGAACAGAAACAACGACAACAACAACAACGACGGCTATATCTACATCGCATCAGCTCATCAGGATCTGTTCATAAGATATATAAATAAATATATATTTGGTTAATTCAAGTTGGACTAGGGGTATCTTCGGAAGCACCAACAACCAAGTGTAATTTAACGGCCCATAGGAATCCAAAAGGAAATAATCAGATTATTAAGATTTCTACAACACTGGAATAACGAGTACAACAGATGCTTGAGAAGAAATTAGACAGTCATCAAAATAGCGAAGAAATCTTGTAGAAGTGAGGAATGAGCAATACTACGATACTGAGAATTATGTACTGCTTCTTCCCAAAAAGAGTACTAACATCCGTTGATTTATTCCTACTTAGAACTACAAGCAATAACTTTTCAAGTGTTTTAAACGGTTTAGTTATCAAAGTTCAATGTTTCGCTAATGTTATGCAAGAAGTCCTGAAGCGAGCAACATTTCTTTCAGCCAGGGTAGGCGATCGCCCGTGATGACGACCAGGGAACGTTCTGCCACCATTTTTTAGGGATCCTACGTAAAACGATGCCCCATTATAGCTGGTAGCCAATTGGAAATTATGGTTTGATTCGTAGGATCTTTGTGAAGACGAGTGGCATCCAGTATTCCAAATTCTCACATTTAGGTACCACAATTTTTGTGTTTTATTCAATCGAACACCGAAAAAAAAAGAAGAAGTCTTTCTGCATCATTGATGAAAAATTTCGATCTGATCGGAGCACCTAAGATTTAATCAACAACAAAAAATATGACATTTTACCTACGATGTTGAAGAATACCGGCCAGATGAGTGGGTCGAATTTTGCGGAAACGGCCACCTGCACGAACAGACCGCCCGCGCACGATACCATCAACGTGAACGCCACTTGCACACCAACAAGAGGTTTTTGACTTAAAAAAAGCAGCTTCAATCAGTGTAATTCAAAATGATGCTAAAAAAATGGGTTTTCGTTTGGGAATTGAAATCAAGAGGCAGTAATTATCGTAGTAATGAAATAAACAAGTAGACGCCACAGTAATTCATCTGTAGTTTACTGTAAAATAAATAAAGCACTAATAGTTTCCTGTTGACCAATTCCTTAGGGATGCAGGCGCCATGCATTTGTCTCCATTCGTAGTATCGTAGTGGTGATTGAATACATGTCTGCCTTATACAATTACTTGTGGCAGCCTATCGATCAATCAAGTCAGTGTTTCTTGTCTTGTCAGATTGATGTGTTAGTGAAACCACAATGATGCTGAGATATTTGCGAAATTCAAATCCTAGGTCAGATTCGAAAGTTATACCATTGTGATTTCGAGTACAGCTTCAGCTTAAGTGGGTTCAATGCCGATTTGTGCTCCCCTGATCATTTCCGTTTGACGGATGCCACCTCTTGTGTTAAAAACTTGCTGAGAGAAAATCAAGGCGAGAGCGTCAGTGGTGCAGTGGATAACACGTGAGGCCCTAGAAAGGGTAAGGATTCGAACCTAAACTAGGGTCTGAGTTTTGCAAATATCTCACACCATCACTGCGGCTGCATTTCACATAATAATCTGCTGTGAAAATTAATAGGCAGATGACAAAAAAGTCATACGTTGTAATCTGATAGTGGTTCGCCGATAGCGGAGTGATGGAGAGAATGGTTAGCTCAGCGCTAGAGTGAAAGATCCTATATCTATTCTAAGGCCAACTTCAATTAGTCTGCTATACGCGCTCTGAGAAGTTATTTCAAAATTATTATTGAACTGTTAACTGCGATCGCTACTAACGCCTACATAAATCCGGGAAGGACTACCTAAAGTGGCAAAAAGTTCACCATTTCCAGAGAAGCGCAACAAATCCAGATAAGATTAAATCAATGGCAAAAGTCTCCGCCAATCGCGAGAAACTATTCGAGAACTTTGTAAACCTTCCTTCGTTATACAGATGTTACAAGTGGTTGTAGCTGCGACCATGACACGTACTGAGCATGGATTTCTTTCCTACGACTCATTAGGAAAACTAGGATTTAGAGATCAGATATTGCAGTACTGTGATGTTTACTGCTTCTTGGCTTGAGGAAACGGCTTTTGAAGGTAGTATAAAACAACGGTTGAAAAAATACGCATCGTCTTCCTTGTGTTAACAACCGACTTAGATTTAGATTAAACTATTAATGGAGAACAAAAATTTCAATATTAAACCAGAAAAGAACAGAAAGGAATCAAGTGGGCACCATCTTACTTCCTCTTATGTTTACGATAGTTCACCCACACCAAGGAGATATCTTAGAGCACGGGACAGAAAGCTGACCTATTTTTTGCTTTATTTGTGTTAAATGTTTCTCGGCAGACAGGTGTAGCCGTGCGGTGGTCAGCGGTGTCATACAGTTTGTATAAGCGGTATACAGAATCGGTCATCTGTTCATTCCAAGACCAGGACAAACCAAGCTTTTTCCTAGGTCGACAATTTGCTACCAAACTTGTCTGGTAGGATAGTAGCAGTAACTTGATACATTATCGCATAGCTTCCGCAATTCACTACATGAATCAAATGTGCATTCATCTATTCCTATAAAAACCCTAAAGCTCTCCGCGTTGATCTGTCCCTTAGGGATGCGCCACGCATTCGACTCCACTAAGCATCGTTTAGAGGTGATTAAATGCATATCTGGCCTATATAATGACTCGCGGTAGCATAACGATGTATCGAGCCGGTGATGCTATCCCCCCAGATAAGTCTGGTACCAATTTGCCGAACCTGGAGGGGTGGAAGGCTTGGTGGGTCAGGGGCTCCGGAATTGATTCCATGTGTATTACAGGGCACCTACGACCACTGCGCCACACGTGCCCTGATTCATCCCCTGTGACGCCAGAAATTGAACGCAGTGCATTGCGATCCCAGCGGGCTGGTCGGTCCTAAACATTTTCTCTTTTTATCCTAGTGCTTTGGTAGATTCCATGCCTATTACTAAAATCAAAGAAGAAAAATCAAGATGAAACAAAAAAAAGAAGATAGAACTTTAATGATGCTGAGATATTTGCAAAACTCCGGAGCGCAGGTGTCTGCGGTGGGGAAGGAACGCGCTACTGTCCTTTACGGGGAGTAACGTGTTCACCACCACACCATGCGAGTCCTTCGTTTCACCTGTCTCTCAGCTAGTTCTATGGATTCTATCGATTCCCCACCGCAAACACCTGCGGTCCGGAGTTTTGCAAATATCTCAGCATCATTAAAGTTATATTTCGCAATATATACCCTGTCATTAAAAAAGAGTAGGTAGTAAATAATAAGTTAAAGAAGATAGAGTTGGAAGAATGAGCGATGGACGAGGAAAAAAATTGATAGAGATGACTATGGCAGTTACAAAAAACAATGATGGCTAGGAATGCGCGATAAAAATCCTTCCCGTGAAGGCATGTGACCGCATCCATAGTAATTTCCACACACTGCGAAGCTCCTCACTGGTTGGTTTGCTTCTCTCGAGCAGCAGAAATGGAGCAGTGGTAGATTTGTTCTAGGATTTTTTAGCGCATAAATGTATAAAGTGGCCTGGAGAAAACTTCAGCAGATCACCTGATATGCATTGCTGCCGAAACTCGCCAAAAAGCAGAAGAGTGCCAGGATCGCTGCTGAAACTCCTAGCCAGCGATAGGTTTTCCGAATAGAGCGCACCACCCACGACGAGAAGGACGACGGCGACCAGAAGGACAACGACACGTTTGGCGCGGAAGTCACGTTCACCTGCAACAGTTGCGAATTTCCTATTTATAATCAATTCTGCTCAGGAATATGTACACTCCAAAAGCGATTAGCCTTATTTTCCACTTATTTATTTGCTTATTTACATGGGTTAGAGGTGACAAGGAGTACGCATTCGACTGACTTCTGGTTTATTCTTGTGTCCCGGGAAATCTAAGCCTTTGATCCCTCCGAGATCGACCAGTTTCTGTTTACCGTCCTTGGTGGGGAGAGTAAAAACATTGACCTGATATATCGATAAGTGACAGCACTTCACTGTGTAGGTCAAACATGCATTCAATCATCTCTACGAACGAAGTCAAATTTGCTGCAGCACACCACTCAAAGATTGATGATCACTGGACGTCTCATTCGTCTATTCTCAACTATTTATATGACCCGCCTTTACGTACTATAGGTCTCAACGTTGTTTTCATTCCGTTCGTTGCCTCGCATCCTCCATTCTCGAAAGTCAGCGTATTTAATGTGAGCGAGGCTGCTGCTTAATGATTTTGTCCTCCTCATGAATATCACTGACTTCTGGTCGAGTTGATTCTTCTTGGATTGTTTAGGTAGTTCTAGTACAGTATTCATCACCACAAAAAATAGTTCACGGCCGTTGTGAACAAGAGAGGGGTCTTTTCAGAAAAGTTTTGGTACCAGTTTGTCCACCCCCATACGGATAGTAGGCTTGGTTGGGTAGGTCCGGGTCCAATCATAAACAATGCGTCTATCATAGCACGGTACCTGTTATAAGTACGCCTCCACCATCACTCGTACACATTTTTACATCTTTAAAATTTCAAAGTATCGGAAGTCTCCTTCTGAAAGACGATTCTTGGGGTTTATCGCTAAGTTGAGTTTCCATAATTTTCACCTGTAACACCTGTAGTTTTGTTAGCCATCAACTGACCCAAACGGGCACCATGAAAATCTCCCCCTACTGTCGTTACGCCAACCTAAAGTTGCCGAGTGGGACTCATTCTTCGATGGACACAAGAAGCACGATAATTTTCCTACAAGCCCTTTTACTCCTACTGTTTTCAGCAAGAAGATTCTCACTGGGAGCTCGCTGAGCTCTACGGTGGCATAGCTTTTCCTTGATTGCCTTCTAGAAGGATACGAAGAGTAGTAAATTTTTTTCCTCAACATCATTGTGAAGAAGTCAGGGAACAACTACCAGTTTATTTCTCGCCACTCAGTTAATTCGAAAAGATTGATGGTTTGCTGGTGTTTGAGAACATGGTCCACATGAGTTTAGCCTTGGGCGCCACATATTCCAAATGATTCATTCCTCGATCACTTTTCTCCTTCGCCCTGATGTTGGAAACTATCTGTCTCTTTTTTGCCAACCATTTTCTTAAAACACTGAGCTTTCAACTTTCGATCTTGACTTATTAGTCCATACCGAGTCCCTGACTCCTCGGACTTACTGTAAGTGTTTAAAGAATAGGGGGTGGAGGTAGCTCAGTGGTTAAAGATGCCGAAGACCGGAAAGAAAATGGACTAGCTCGACCCTCTCTCTATGACCTTCTTTCAGTCGACGTAGGAACGCCTTAGTCCGCTTATCTTTAAGATTGCAAGCAGAATTGCCTCGACTAGCAATCCATGACATTCATAAAGAAGACGAAATCCTCAAGCAGCAGCTAAAACAACATGTGAAATATTCGATGGATTTTGTGGGCGTGGAATGGGAAAAAGCTTGAGGAGAACTAATGTGGCGGGATCCGCACAGTAGATGTGACGACGGGTCATGGAAAATGTGGATTTATTATTAATTTGTTTCCTGGTGCTTAAAGTCCAATATTTGCCTTGGCGAGGAATAAAGTCATTTTGAAAGAAGCACTGGGAAATCTAAGTGCTTGAAAACCCTTGAACTTCGCTGTCATTTCTCATTCTATCAATAATTTCTAATAAATATGGTTCGTTATACAGTACACCTCTCCTTCCATTCTTATCGAGTATATTAATAACCTGCTCTTCGAAATTCTCAGTCCAAGCAGCCATTTGCTGATTGGTGATTCCGTCTTTCAGTTTGAATGACAACATGAGAGCTTGAGCGCGAGAAATTGCACCATCGGAATCGGTTTCGACCCCTGTAAACATCACCGTACAAATGAGTTAAGATGAATGAACGCTCCGATAGAAATACGAATAAGTAGAGGATTCGAATATTGAGCAAGAACTTTTGATTTTTATAGGGAAGGGCGCCGGGAATGTTAGAAAGTGAAGGAGATGTAGACAGAGAGAGAAAGATAGGGGAGAGAAAGAGGGAGAGGGCGAGATGATTTCTCTCAACATCTCTTTGCTACGCAACTTTAATGAATACGTCAACAAGCCTTTTCATACCTCCAATGGTCGATGCAAGGTGGACACGACTGAGATTCGTGGAATCCTTGCTCATGCTCATAAAGGTCTCCGGGTAGGTGAGAGCAACCTGTTGCCAACGAATCTTTTTACTGACATCTTAAACTTATGGACCATACTTTCCTTTTCACAGAACCACAAGGTAAATAAAATAGTATCACATAGGTGTATATTAATGTAAACCATACTTGGTTATTTCGCAACAATACCAAGATATCAGTATTATAAATGTATGCGAAAATATATAAAGATCGAAATATTGATATAAAAGTAGCAGATAAAGGGGTTTGTGCTGTTTAATTGTCGCCACAGAACTGGTTCGATTTAATAATCATTAATGAATAATAATAAGGGGGTCGGGCAGTCCAGTGGTAACAATGCCGTTTAATACATATGCATACAAGGCCTTGGTTTAAGCTCTTACTCGGGCGAAAGAGCCTTACATCATCAAGTGGTCGGAAAATTGGTATCGATTTCCTGGCAGTCTTCCCCCCAATCTACAAAGGCTCGTGACTGCATACAGCGAAGATACAGGGGTGAGCTCTAGCACGGCTATCCTAGAATCCCTGAGAGAATCGATTCGATCACCATCCAACAACACTCGAAAAAGCAAAAAATCCTCAAATAGCAGTCGAATCCACACGCGAAAGTTCGAAGATTTCCGTGAACGATGGATGCGAGGAAACGAATCGAATTCAAAAAACACCGAGTTCCGCACAGCAGATGTGAACACATGTCATGTAAAATAAAACTATAAAGAAAATAACGTGCAAGTCTGTAAAAGTCTGTCTCGTCGAAGCGAGCAGGTGTTCTCTATGTGTCGAAATGATATGTACAAGAGAGTGTTCACCTCCACGATATGATACAATCACACAATCATGGTCTCCTATGCTGAGAGGGGTTCCACATCTTGCACGGAAGCCGAGATTAGCATGGCTGTCTTAAAGCTTCATATAGAAAAAAATCTTTCTTAACCAATGAAATAGCAGTCATCTGGCAATTGTAGTGAAGCACGCAACAGCACAGTTCACGCAGGTTACAAATATTCACGATCACAATATTCACTGTTTTGATTTACAATGCTGTTAATCAGTGAGATCCTCCCAACGGTTTACCGCCTCATCGTGGCTAGGAGGCGTTCCTGGGTGTCGGACTGCGATATGCAGCGGGCGATTCATTCGCTGGCAGGGTCTCCCAAGCTGAGTCCGGCGTTTCCATCAGGAAGCCTAGCTAACAGTAAACCAGTACCAGAATCCACCACCGTCCTGGTATCAAAGTCGCATGGTGGCAGGCAAATTTCCCTCTGATCCACAAAGGCTGCGACTGGGTGACGACCTGGGGCAGACTTTGGCTAGGCTGTCCTCGGGATTCCATGGAACCACAATGGCTTAGCCAGCAAATCTCTGAAAAACGGTGATTATGCTGGGGCCCGCACATTAGTGAGGAAGGGCCATCCAAATATCAAGCCAAGTAATCAGTGAGATGCTTCGTTCAACGATAAAGTCTCTTCTCGGCTATCTAGTTGGATTCCTTTATTCGAGGAACGCAAACGGCACCACATTTTTTTCACAGCAATTTGTTCAAATTGTTCATAGGTCCATGAAGGAACAACGGGTAGCTTGCAAGGGTTTTTTCCCAGCCTGGATTGATTCAAAGGAGAGCCTCCGAATAAAAATGATGGTCTTCTTTTTCAGGTTTGGTGACCTTGCTTGGAATGAACTCTCCTGCTGCGTATTCGACATCTAGGAACATTTTACTGCAACAATGAGGTAGTTAACCTATGCAGGACCTTCGTGCTTTCACACATGTATATTCACATTTAAAGGTAAAATTGGTTAATCAGTAAAACAAATAATATCCAGAAACGTAATCAACCAATATTCTTCTTCATGTCTTAGAAGGCGCATACAAATAAACAACAATTACCTGTGGACTCTTCTTCACAATTTTATCGACCATCTCCTTCTCCAATTCGCA
Organism: Angiostrongylus vasorum; assembly: GCA_018806985.1. Classification (NCBI taxonomy): domain Eukaryota; kingdom Metazoa; phylum Nematoda; class Chromadorea; order Rhabditida; family Metastrongylidae; genus Angiostrongylus; species Angiostrongylus vasorum. Next base: position 16,213 of record JADANN010000214.1, read on the forward strand.
TTCAGCTGGGCACGATTCCAAAAACTATAAAAATGAAAGTGGAAAGAAAAAAACAAGGACAAAACAACCATTGAAAAAAAGTCAATGAGCGTGATGCAGAGGTAATGAAAATATTGGCACCGCACCTCCTTATTGCCTGCTGGATAATTGTCGAGACGCTTCTTGAGGGCTGAATAGGCTAAGACGGCGTCCTTGCGAAGAATGGTGTCTCTAGCTAACCTAAAAAAAGAAAAAAGACGGCAATTATCCTTCCTATTATGTTAATGAGAAGTTTTAGACACACGCCATTCAGTGGAGAAAGATTGTTCATATTATTTTGCTTTTTATTTTCTGTCTTCTATACTTTTTTATGGCAGGTTATTAGAGTGAAATACAAGCACAAGATTGCTGAGATATTTGCAAAACTCCCGACCGCAGGTGTTTGCGGTGAAGAACGAACGCAGCCATTTTCCTTTCCGGGGAGTAACGCGTTCACCACCCCACCATGCGCGTCCTTCGTTTCGGAAAGGACAATAGCGCGTTCGTTCTCCACCGCAAACACCTGCGGTCCGGAGTTTTGCAAATATCTCAGCAATCTTGTGGTTGTATTTCGCAATAACCTGCCATAAAAATGCAGAAAGACAGAAAATAAAAAGTAAAATATTAATGAATTCAACTACAGCCTCAGCTTAACTAGGTACAGTGCTGATGTGGGCCCCCCAGATCAATCCCGTTGACGGGTGATTGCTGACGGCACTGATCGATAGAACTAGCTGAGAGACAAGCGAAACGAAGGACCTGCACTGTGTAGTGGTGAACGCGTTACTCTCCGGAAAGAACAATAGCGCGTTCGTTCTCCACCGCAAACACCTGCGGTCCGGACTTTTGCAAATATCTCAGAAATCTTGTGATTATTCATATTCTCAAATCGGGTTAAAAAACGATACGAACTACTCTTTTTTGGTATAAAGCACCAGGTCAGAATACGTGGAATTGAGACGCCATTCTCAGAAGTTCAACACCCGCCTAAGGTAAATCAAGCTCTTGTTTATCTGGGATCAATAACTAAGCTCATTTCTTCGTTGTTGTTTGGTGATCTCACAATAAATACAGATGGAAAGCGAGAGCGGCTCTTACTAAGATTCACCAACACCGTAATCCTTTGTGATTACAAGAAAAGAAGTTTTTTTTCAACAAAACATCAAAGTCGGATCCGTAAAAACAGACAATCTGTTCACATATCTGGTCAGTGACAAAGAAGAAGTAGGTATTGTATCGTGGATTAGTCTTATTTCGACACGCTGTTATACTCGTATTCGGTTTTTATATTCACGCAGACAATAAGGACGGGTAAAAAAAAGCTCTCAGGTTGGTCAATCCCTGAGGAATGCACCATGCATTCAACTTCATTAAGCATCGTTGGTGATGACTGAATGCATAACCGGCCTTTACAATGATCCGTGGTGGCCTACCAATGTATCAAGCCAGTGCTGCTATCCTCCCAGATAGGTCTGGTACCAATTTGCCGACCCCAGAGGGATGGAAAGCTTGGTGGGCCAAGGACGCAGGGGATCGATTCCACGTGTGTGTTGCAAGGTGGTTCCGACCACTGTGCGACACGCACCCTTGAATACAGGGTATCAGATAAAATCATTTTAGAAGGAAATTTTAGAAAGCAATGCTTATGGGACTGCTAGTGGCGCAAGACATTTCGCCAGTAAGGAGTTCGGCAACCTCAGGGGAAGAAAAAACTACGCTAGCTTACCAACAACTATGCAAATCACTCGTTGAAAAACGTTATGGATCCGGTAGTTTAAGAATGAAGGCAGGATTTCTTATAGCATCATTTGCACAAGGTCGACTGACCATATGTCTCTTCAGAATTTGTCCAAAATTTTTTTCGTTTTTGTGAAAGAAATCGTTTTTAAAAAAATAAACACATATATAACTTCAATGATCGATAGAACTAGCTGAGAGACAGGCGAAACGAAGGACCCGCATGGTGTGGTGGTTAACGCGTTACTCCACGGAAAGGACAATAGCGCGTTCGTTTTTCACCGCAGACACCCGCGGTCCGGAGTTTTGCAAATATCTCAGCATCATTGAGGTTATATTTCGCAATATACCCTACGATTAAAAAATAGTAGGCAGTAAACAATAAGTTAAAATTGTGATGAAACACACATAGTTTTCAATAAGACGGCAAAAGTTGATGTGTCCAAGAAATTCAATGCGGTAAACGCCGGGTTACTGTAGTTGAAATCACGTTGTGTTCGTTGGACAGCGAAACCGTTAGAGATGACGTCGTTACTGGGACCGCCGATTACGGTGAATGGCATCTTGGCGGTCATCGTTCGTCCCGTGCAAGAGTGGGCCAATCAATGATACAGAGACAAATATCAATGGTAGCACCTGTAATGAGTTGTAAGCAGACGTCAACTGGTAAACAGGCGAAGAAACCACGGATATTGGAAAACAATCCGGGAGTTTTTAAAAACAAACATGTTGATACGGCACCTCTGAGGGTTTTCTTGTAAGGCACTTTTAAAGCGGCCCACTCTATGACTGTTTGCCGTAATAAGTGGGAATTCCCTGTATGGCACCAACGCAGTGTACAACAATGAATTAATCCTTGCTATGAGCACCCAAATTTCGAAAGAGTTTAATATTACTTTAAAGCTCATATTTGAATAGGACTACATTGAGAAGAACTATGGTAATGGTAGCAGAAAGCGGGCAGCGAGTCAAGTCAGTGAAATTAACACTGATATTTGTAAAGCTGGGTATTCCAAACACTTTTGCTAGCGCAAAGATTGATAGGGAGACAAGAGTCGTATAATACAGGAAATACGACTATGTCCAATATGGGGAAAAAAAAGATTATTAAGGCAGTCAATCTTGCTTAAACTAGTCATCCAGGCATCAGAAATCAACCAAAATACAGTGTATCAGGTTGAAGAAGAAAAACGTCCAACTCACCACGAAAAGCAGCTTGTGATTGGCTACAGCCTTCCCGAGATACCAAAGAGCACGTCTGAGACCGGCTTCGAAGAAACGTAAAGAGCGAATCCGAAAAACGCCAGTAGAGAATGCTAGAAAAATGCAATGTGCCGTCAGAATCTCGAAGAGAGATTTTCGTGGGATTTATAAACGTCTATTGCCAATATCGAAGCGAACAAAAAGAAAGTGCGCTTCCAGTGAACGATGGAGAAAGTAGAAGAAAGGGCAACGGCAACTCAACAACCTCCTCGATGTCGTTTGCAGTGGGTGTCGGCCAGCTCCATCTGTCGAACGTAGTGCGCTATTTGCATGTCGTTCGTGATCCGTCGTACTAACGCCTGTTCCTTCTCCAGTTTTCGTTCTTTCCGCTCCAATGTGCTAGCATTTGAGTGAGGTTCCTGAATCCAAGCTACGATACCTATGATTTCCTTGAATTTAGGCAGTATACAGTTGAAATAAAATTTCGCTTGTTTCATAATTGAGAGAAGAATACTTGGATGCTTAGACAGCCCGTTTTCACTGGTTGTGTGGGCCCCAGCATATTCTCCAATTTTCGGACTTTTGCTGGTTTAGTCTCCATTTTTCGGACTTTTGGTGGTTTAGCCACTGCGTTCCTTTGGAGTCCCGAGATCAGCCTGGCCAAACTCTGCCCCAGGTCGTCACCACCACAGGCAGCTGCAGCCGTTGTGGTTCTGAGGGAGATTTACCACCATTTGACTACTTTGATACCACGACGTTGGTGGATCCTGGTGTTGGTTTATTCTTGGCTGGACTTCCTGATGAAAACGCAGGACTCTTTCTCAGCTTAGGACAAACGGAATAAGTCCCTCCGCTCTATATCGCAGCCCAACACTAAGGAACACCTTCCAGCCATGACGAGGCGGTAAACCGTTAGGAGGTGAGAGAAATGGAAATGGAAATGCCAATGAAACTGGGACAGAATGAATTCTGAGCCATGTATAGCTCAATTTTAGAAAAAAAAATCATCTGACAAAAAGCTGTATTTCAGTTATTTACGATCAACAAACCATTTGTGCGAAGAAATGGCCTGGATACCTTTTCGAGGCTACCCAAACTATTTTTTAAAACATTCAGCGCTTATAACGGGTTCGCTATTCTATAAAAAATAATCCTTGGTTGTGCATATGAGGCAATTCGCAAGGCTTCAAGGATTCTATGTCTTAAGCCCACAGCAAAAGCTCATTGACAACATGGATAGTTCTTCTTCTTTCTACCATACCGTTAAGACAGTGAATTGACAGCCTTCCAATCACCATCGTTGTTTGCAACATTTTCAAAAAAATTCTCTCCGTTCGTCCTTCTTAGGAGGAACTTCAGATTATCCCGAAAGTAGCTGCACAAACTCAACGAATCTAGAAATTTTAGTGGCACTAAGTTCAACCTTTCTACACATTTTTTACCTTTTTTAGCAATGTTGGAATGTCGAAGAAGGATATTTTCGTATATACCTCTACGTAGGTGGTCTTCTTTAGCGGAGGATTCATCGGAGACATCGGATTCGGCTCAGAATCTTTCATTTCTGCTTTAGAATCGTCGGTGCACTCCAGCATCACTACTATTCTTCTGTTCTTTCTGTTGTCGCACGCGTTCTCTGGCTCGTTCACGCTTCAGTGTACTTAACGTACTGGATGGACGTGCCGGTGTGCTCGATGTCTGCTGCGACGCAGGCGTCTCCTCCAACGGAACCGACGGCGGGGGGTCCCAGCTGGAAAGTGTCTACAGTATACGGAAGATAAAACATAACATCAAACACAAGAAACACGGAAAAACTTCGAATGACTAAAGTTGAAGGGAAAAGAAAGTTGAATCAGTTGGGTAAATATTTAAGTAGATAAATATTCTGTTTTAACGTTAGATTAAATAGAAATATTCTGTTTTAAGGTTTAGGCTTATGCTCTGGTTTTTTTGTTCTAAACCCAACATCACAACATGACGTGAAAATCTAAATTGTGAGCTCATTAGGATTCAACCCTGGGCACACTCCTCCACATGGTTTACCGTCTCCATAAAAGACTGAGATGTTTCTGCGGAGAGTGGTGAGCTGCGATATGCAACATGCAAAGTAAGAAGTTCACCTACATACAGAGTTGCACAAACTGAATAGGAGTTAGAAATTTCTATGAGGCATAAAAACTGTTGGGAAGTGTCTCCGCTTTCCCCGATCAACAAATCTACCGGACTTCTGCAATAATGACGATCTGCGGATATGCTCTGGCTGGCAGCGACTTTGAAAACCCTACCACAACATGGTGACGACTTCAGAGAAAAAAAACACCTTGTGCAACCAACAAACTACCAGTTACAAGAAAGTTATGCTTAGAGACAAGCGAATCCTGAAGATGCATCTTCAAAGTGCTCAACTTATATACGCATCCTACATCCTGTTTGGCAAACAACACCTGGATTAATTTGTAAGCTGGGATCCCAAAATCAAACATGTGCCACCACATTGTTGCCATATCTAGTGTTAGCCTAATTCCTCCCAACGGTTTACCGCCTCATCGTGGCTGGGAGGTGTTCCTGGGCGTCGGACTGCGATGTACAGCGGGGGATTCATCCCCTGGCATAACCTGTCTCCCAAGCTGAGAAGGAGTCCGGCGTTTCTATCAAGAAGCCTAGCTAAGGGAAAACCAATACCAGGATCCACCACCGCCCTGGTATCAAAGTCTCATGGTGGTAAATCCCCCTCTGATCCACATGGGCAGCGACTGCCTGTGGTGGTGAAGACCTGTGGCAGACCTTGGCCAGGCTCACGTTGGGACTTCAGGGAACCACAATAGCTTAACCAGCAAATCTCCGAAAAATGGAGATTATGCTGGGCCCGCAGAACCAGTGGGGACGGGCCATTCAGGTATCAACTATCAAGTGTTAGCCTAATTGTACCAGATTGACAACCACATATCAGATGGAAACCGCAGAACGTAGAAAATTCTAACCTTCTGAGTTCGCAAAAAGTTTTCCTGAGGATCTCAACAATGCTACGGGAAGGATGAAAATTCGGTAAATGAATGTTTGTAAAAGGAAATATTCCTTTCTGAAGGAGATCTACTACCAAAAAGTTTCAAAAATGCATATGCATGGAAGAAAAATTACCAGCACGAAGAGGATCAAAAGAAAGAGGAAAAACGAAAAGGCAAGAAAAGAAGTGGTATGGCATGAAGCTTTGGTCTACTGCTGACGATATCCTTCTCTCCATATGAAATGCTTTTTTTTTGATGTCCATAAATCTTTGCTGTCATGTATTATATGTTTTGTCCTCTTGTCAGAAAATCTCTTCGTTCCTGTCAAATGTTGGAGAAACTTCAGCAGATCGTTCAGACACTGTTGATGATGACCCAGAACAGTTGTCACAACGCTCGACGTTGACGCGCATCATGAAACAGAGGATTTTTCGCGGAGACGGATTCCACTCAAGATCCTCATCATCGATGTCTTACAAAGTTGTGGTGATGGTGGTGGTAGTGATGGTGGTAGAGAAAAGATCGTAGCGCCGGGAAGAAACGCCGACTAGTCACTGATATGCGGTGATCTTGACCTAATTTTTGTTCCTTATCACCTACCATCCACAACGCTTAACACGGTACGGTTCTGTTACTGCCGAGAACAGTCGACGAAATCTATGCATAGTAGACAAGTAGCTACGACGGCAAACGGCTGTAGCTGAAAGGTGATGCCGATAGCGTTGACGGTGACCACCGAGTCAGGAAGGCATCGAATCTCATCACTTGGAGCAGTTTCCACAGCGGTCAGGTGTATAGAACCTGTTTTTCTAACACTCTACTTTTTGTTCAAGTAATAACTCCTGTCAAACCGCAGTCTGCATGCAGTTGTAGATTAAAATGGCAACTTGCAGGCGTGCTAGGGTTCTACAACACCAATAGACGGTGAGTTATAGCAATTCACAAATCTAGCAAATCCCATGACAGACTTCCTTTTAACGTTGGCGTTGATCAATAATTCACTGTCTTTTTCTCGATGAGCAATTGCGAAGTTGTTATTAAAGCATCCACTAATAATTACTACTAATGAACCCTTAAAATTACCAGTGTTAATAAACGCTTTGAAAAGAACCTGTGCTTGCTTGTCAAGAAAATACAGCAACACACATTTCATCGAAGTGTGGAAAGTCTCAGGTCAAATAGAAGCAGTCCGATTAAGCAGTAGTCGTTTTTATCATTGAAAACGCCGCTTTGACTTTTTAAGGACATGGAAAATAAGAAAAAGCTTGAATGAAAGGTCTTCTGCTATTTGAGACAAATAAATGTGTAGGTGAAGCGCTATGAGATATAAATTAGTTGTTAAGAATAAAACACGCTGGATCTATTAAATATATGAAATAGAAGAAAGCTGAGCAAAAAAGGCCACGTTTTAATGTTCTTAATAAGTGAAAAGACGAATAGAAGGAAAGGAAGTAGATAAGTGGAGATAATGAATGGAGTAGGAAGAAGCAGAAGGTGGAATTTGTCCATTAGAGCTCAGTTTTTTCCTGAAACTGCTTAGATAAGATTTTAAGCCGGTCGTTTTTTTTCTTTAGAAACGATTTGTCGTATTTAAAAGGCAGAAATAAAAAACAAACGATCGTTAAGAATTCCATCCCAACAAATCATTGATACTGATAAGATAATTCGCGATTACTTCAGAAAATCACGAAAACTCAACGAAGGATAGAAGAAGAAGGCAAGTATGCTAATGACAAAAAATTGTCGCTTGAAAGTTCTTCAAAGCATCAAAACTGTCATTGAACATCGCAAAACGACTTCATGGAAACACCTGTGAAAAATAATAGAAGGATGAGCTATCGGCGTTGATCAATCCCTTAGGGATGCGCTGTTCATTTCTACTTCCTCAAGCATCGTTGGAGGTGATTGAATGCATATCTCGCTTTTACAATGAGTCACGGTCGCTTGCCGATGTATCGAGCCTTCCAGACAAGTTTGGTATCAATTTTCTGACCCCGCAGAGACAGAGGGTCTGGTGGTGAAGGGCGCCTCCCACCACTACGCCACACTCGCCCATTTATAATAAATTTTTAGAGCGTGGTAAAAAAAATCTACCATTCGATAGAAGAAATTAAATCCGGTTGATATTTATAAAGAGCGTTAAGATGCAAATAATATTATGAGTTGCAAATGTTAAAGGCTGGTTAAGAAAACAACTTCATGTGCTTTCATCCAACTAGGAAGCATTAAGGTGCTGCTTAATTGGATTTCTAGTGACACAATGAAGTATGTGTAGATATCGAGAAACAACAAAAAAGATGAGAAACTGTGATCTATCATGAAACTGGACGAGTTGCACCGTTGTCTTTCCTAAACAGTATGACGTACCACTTGAAAGTTGCTAAGACTTAGGCCGAAAAATTGGCCTCATTCGATGTGACGACGATTCGTCACAAGGACAATGAAACTACAAAATGAAACAGGAGAATTTTTTTGTGTTGTTACCGCTTTCCATCAATTACCACCAACTGACAATCGTGAACTGAAATTCTCAACGCAACGAAAAAAAGTAAAGAAAATCTTTACATGTTGATAAGAATTTTTTCCCGTTTTTAAAAAGATCGAAAACACAGTTAGAAGATTTTTTGCGTGACACGATTCTCATCGTCGTTCTTTGACAGGTGAGGACTCACAGATTTTACATCACTTACACTGGAAAATCATACTTTGCCAATTCTAACGTTACGGAGCGTTTTAGGGTGGCTAGGGAAAACATGCTAGTCGAAACTAATAGCCACTGTCTCTTTTATTTAAGACATAGATGGACCCATTAGTTAGAATCATTGACGAATTCGTGAATACGCAAAGTATTTACCGTGTTTATAAACCACCTATCATGAAAACCCCGTCATTAGGTTGTAACATATGAAATGTCTGATTTTAAATTGAACTTTAAATAACCATAACATTTTTCATACTAAATGTTATTGATCGAAATAAACAACATTAGAATCAGCACATCTACTCAACAAAAAAACAAGTTTTAGGACTTTATCAGCATAGAAATTGTCGGTTCTAGTGTCGATGAATTCTTTAAAGGTATTTCTCAACGATCGTTTAGTCGTTGAGGATTTATACCTTGCAGAAAGTGGTTCAGTTGCTTGAAAAATGAAACTCCGTTGGCGACAAATCTGGTCAGTGAGGCGAATGTGGTAAAGTTTCGTAGTGCATTTCATTCAGCTTTCTTAATGTCATTTAGGAAACGTGTGCTTTTTGCGTTGTCACGAAGTTATAATGGTCCTTTTCTACTGCACAGTGCCGGGTGCTTGACGTGTATTTTTTGATGCATTTCTTCGATTTCAGTACATTATTTCTCTGATGTAATCGATTATTTCTCTGACGTAATCGTTTTGCTGGGTCGTAGGAATTTGTAATGAATTATACCGGCCAATGACCACCAAACGAAAGGCATTGTATCCTTTGGATGCAGAGTCGGTTTAGACCTGTGTCGTGGGTTCTCATCGGCGTCTAGCCATTGTGCGGAACGGCGACAATCATCGTACAATATCCCCTCCTCATCACAAGTTGTAATGCTACTCAAAAATGGATCACTATCTTTGCGAATCAGTAGCGAATTGCAAATTTCCAGACGTTGAGTTCGTGTAAAACCCACTTGTACATTTTTTCTTCAAATTTACCAATCAACTATAAGTGACGTAAAATGATCAAAGCACTGACTACAAGCACTGACGCAAGTTCGCAGACCGTTTGACGTGGATTTGATTCAACTAAGGTACGATGTGCCTCATCGTTAATCGTAATTTCTGGCCTACCACGCTCGTCGTTTGCAAGGCTCTCGTTCCCACATTGAAACTTTGTGTACCAACGACGAATGGTGCGTGCGTTGGCAAAGCCGTCTCCAAACGCGGCATTGATATTCCGAGCCCCTGCCGCGACATTATGTCCACTCTTCCACTCGTACAAAAAAGGACGCGAGTATCATGTTGATTCATACTGAAGTTAAAGCCTATGTAAACGCTAAAATAATAGGTTTTTGAAAAAACCAATGCAAGATATAGAAAGAGCAGACTTTGTGCTTCAAAAATCTATATTATTCTTACATAAAGAATTTATTTTAAGGAAATCAATAAAGTCGGACATGAATGTAATGGAGATGGCAGTCCGGACGACGTTTGACAAAAAAAGCCACTTATATTTTAATCTCATGGAAGAGTGCTAAGGTGTTTGTTAGTTAATCTCCCTCACAGTCCACTAGACAACGCCAAGTCCTTTTTAGAAGAAAAAAGATGGGTGATAATAAAACTTCGTTGGCTATAACAACTATCATCAGAGGACTATTCGTCTTGATTGTGCACTGAGCGATTAAACGCCCGATGGCCAAGATGACATTACTTTCTGAGATTTCCGTGAAGTAACAGAGTGTAGACAAGTTTGCATTTCAATTGGCTAAATTTCCAAGGATGTTGCTGCTCTGTTAAACTTTCAGGACCTCGGCTCATAGTGGGGTCCCTCGTTTATTTTCACTGAGATCTAACCTTTTATGTTTCTTTTTCGTTACACAATATTGGCTTTTCAGTTCAGTTTCTTGATGGCTTTTTTATGGTTCAACTGGACTATAGCCCATCGATCACACCTGTGTAAAGTCAAGCCTTTCTTAAAAAACAATACATTCTCGGATTTATGGGTGTTGTAGGAGAGAACACTACCCTTAAGTGTTATATTTGTTGACTATGAATACAGTAACAGACCATGACCCAACTACTCAAGCGAAACCGTACCTGGAATTCTCGCCGAAGAAGAAAAAATTATGCCTAATAAATAAAGTCATATTTCGGAAAGATTTTAGTTCGAAGAAGACGGTCGCCTAACTAAATGCAGGATTTGTGGACAAAATCGACATCTACAAGGTCAAACTGCGTTTGTTTAAAAGACTGTGAAGTCAATCTCATTATGGACGAGTTCCACATCTACCAAAGAAAAACCATGTTATTATGTCAACATAGCGAACTACGATGGCTTTTTTTCTTCTTCGTTTTACTATTTTTTCACAAAACTTCTATGGGGATAAAGGGTGAAAGATAATACGTTTGGCGCTGATCAATCCTCCCACGTATTCAGCTCCATTCGTTGCATTATAGAAGTGATTGAATGCATAATTGGTCTAAATAATCACTTGTGATAGCTTCACGATGTGCCATTATTGCTTTTATCTCTTCAGACAAGTCTGGTATGATTTTGCAGGCCCCTAAGAGAAAAAAGGCTCGGCTTGTGCGGGGAGATCGAACAAGCAACCACTGTGTATATTGCAGAGCAGCCTCTAGACGTCGTGTTAGATATCGCCTGATCATTCAGGCTTGCAAGGACGAGCACACGATTTTCAGTTATTTTTAGCCTATTACGCATATACCAGTAGCATTACTGATCTCATGATGCAAACCGCTTGTGATATCAGTTGCATTGTGGAAAGAAGGATAAGTGATAAAAGGATAAAGCTCTTGACGTTGATCAATCCATGAAGGATGCATCTTGCATTCGACTCCATTCACATCGTTAGAGGAGACTGAATGCATAGCTAGCCTATGTAATGATTCGCAATGGCCAACCGATGTATTGAGTCAGTGCTGCCATCCTCCCAGACAGGCCTTGTATCAATCTGCAGACCCCGGAGGAAGGAAAGACTTGGCGAGCCTCGATCGCGGTATCAATCACATGCGTATTGCAGGCGCCTCTAACCACTGCGCTACCGAGCCCCTGTAGAAAGAAACATGTAATAAATCGGTTTAAGCGATTGGTAACATTTATATGACAACGATGTTCAATCTCCATATCACGATTCCCTTGTTAAAGCTAGTTAAATGAGACGACCGCAGATAAAGGCGTGTTGTAGGTCGCCTGAAGAATCCCGTAAGAGTCACTTGGCACCTATTTATCTCGATTTGCTGATTCAAACGGTACATGAACAGGATTATGGTAAGCCGCGGTACTCGATAACCCTCAAATCTGCTTAATTCAAACGACACAGTGGTAAAAAAATAAATGAGTGGATAACGCGCTCGGTGTTAATCAATGCTAAAGGACGCATATAGCGCAATGGTTAGTGGTGCTTTCAGTTCACTCCCCAAGCAATCGCTGGTTTGATCCAATGCTCCGAGCTCATCAAGCTTCCATCCCTACGGGATCGGCAAAATGGTACCAGACTTGTCTGAGGGGATAGCAGCACTGACTTGATAGAGCGGTTGGCCACGGCAAATTATTTTACACGCCAGATATGGGTTCATTCATCTCTTCGATGCTTACCAAAGTCGATCTGGAGATGCAACATGGAAACCGACGACTTGCTTCCACATTTACTTCCGTGAAATCGATCAATATATAATAACTATTGTAGGAGGATTCGTATTGCGCAGTATTAGGAGGAGCCATGGAATGAAACCCGTGCCATCAATATTTCCGGAATCGGCAAACTGTTGCTACACTTGTCAAGGAAAAGCTCCACCATTCAGCAAAGACCGGTAAAGTAAGCTTTGCAGTAAGAACTCGAGAACGCTGTAGCAGAGCTTCCCCTGTTTTCTAAGAGCAATCAATTTGAGAAGCATTTAACGGCATGTATCAGTAAAACGAAATACTCAAAAGAAGGTTCACAAAAATCGTAAAAGTACGGATTTACTGAAGTCTGCTCAACGTATAAAGACGAGCTGTATAAAAAAAAGCCCAGGAGGCATCACTTTTGGAAATTTTCGGGGAGATACGGTGATATCGGTGATAAGACGACAACAGTTTCTTCGGTAACTTTCGAACAGAACTGAATTTATTTAATGATGAAAAGTACGGTATAAACAATGAAGCAGAAAATCGATAAAAAAGACTTTTTTGAAAAGCTATACAGAAGTTTAAGATTTTAACCGGTTGCTATACATCATAGTAGCAGCTCTCCGTTTATTATTATCTCCTCCAGTAGTAAACCTGCTCTCCTTGTTCGTTTAGGTCTTTGATCCACCAGTCACTAATAAACTTAAAACAGTGTTATGTTTACGTAGAAATACTGACCAAAGACATTTCTCTACTTTTCTAAACAGGATACTGATCATTATGACTGAACTTCTGCACGCTTAGTGAAAACACGAGCGACTTCCGTGGCAAGATCACTAGACATCATGGAGTGGACAGTCGTGAAAAAGTGACCACTGAGCTGTTTGGTAAATCAACCGATCTACCAATAAATATAGGCTTTGCAACAGAATGAATAGATAATCAATGAACTTCGAAAGTTCTTGCAGTGAAATCATGCTGTTGTGAAAAACTCGGTCATTTCGAGCACTGACGTTTCGGGATTGCGGGAAAAAACTCCGGAGTGGATCTTTGGCGAAACTCTCCTAACATTCGATCACTTAGAGAGTTCAAATGAATTCGCACTGAAGTGGATATTAAAATGGTAGGTAGAATTGACCTATTTTTTGTATATCCGTTGGAATTTCTCTAGAATTTTCGTCGTTAAACACGTCGATGTTGCCATTTCCTACAACTACTGTCACTGTTATCGATCGTTGTGAGACCTAAACAGAGTAAACTTGCAGAAGTGTCAGCAAAGAATTCCGGGAAAATACACTCCACTGTGAGCCGAGGACAGAATAGGAAAAAAAGGACCTTCGCTGATTGTCGTACGACACTGAGAGCGAAAACAAAACCTGTTTGTTCTCGGATCGAAAAAACAAGCGACGGAAAAAAAATGAACATTCTGATGAAAATTCGATATTGAGGTTCATTTAGTCTTAGACTTAGTAAGGTAACGGTTCTTGTATTGTTTGGACTTGAGTGAAGTATTAAAGATCCAAGACCGAAAGAGACTGGAATGGCGAGCTACTAGAATTTTCTACGCCAGATTCTCAATTTTCTGAAGAAAGAAATCGCTACAAATAATTACCAAGAAAAAAGTTATTTTAAGCTCTTTTACTAAGTAAAAAAAGTACTCCATAGCAAAACGATTCGGGTAGCGTATGAAAAAAAAGGAAGAACCCAGGAGGAAAAAAAAAGAAAAAAAGATAAAAAGTGTTGTAGAGTCGCAGTCACAACGACAACGTCCTACAGTGCTTAGTTGACTGATTATCAGTAGTAATCCAAGAAATGCATTTCCATTAAAAGCAAAGTGCCATTTGTCTTCACCTACTTTTCATTTTCTTTCCGTCATCCCTCTTTCTGGAAAGCATAGTTTCCTTGATCTTCGTGTTTTCAGTTGAACATTAACCATTTTTTTGAACAACGGAAATCGAAACCTCTTGTTCTTTAGTTCAAAAAAAGACAAAAAAGAAAATGAAGATGATAGGAAAAGTAGAGAGCGCTGATTAAATAAAAAGCACAAGGATGAGTTATGGTTGTAAAAAAAAGAAAAGAAGAAGATAAAAGAGAAAAAAAGTTGAAGGGGGGATCCTATATCTATCCTTCTAGCCATATTCCAAACAGTGAAACTGCTTCTATCCGACAACATACGATTTTAAATATTATAATAAATAAAATATTTATTGGGTGTTTCTACCGCACATCATAACCCACCGGCTGCTGCTCCACGGCTGGGGGCTCGACGCTGGATACGAATACCGGCAGGACTAGCGGATCCCACGTCTGACGGACCGCCTTGTGGCCCCGAAGGCATTCTGAATTCTAACTGCACAATTAGCAATTCTCAAAAAGCAGTAGGTTAGAAAAAGATCGTGAGAATAAGACAATATAGAAAGGCTGCACATAAGATGAGCAAGGCTCAAGCGCAATCAGTCTATGCGACTTCTATTAGCTGTCGAAATCTCTCCATTCTTGAGCCCCTGTTTTCAAAATCTATTTCCGAAAACTTCACCTTACACATATGAGACATCGTCTACCACTTCCAGCTTTGTCTTTGTTAGCAAGAAAGAAATTATAGAATAAACAAAAAATCCTTGGCATCTTCTTCATGAAGAGAATTTTTGTGGAATTTGAGTTGTACATAACTTTGTAGTCATTCTGACTTTTTTAGGAACAATAGAAAACCTTTGTAACGGATTACAAGTAGTGCTTGTCGGGTGATGAGCTCTACGGCGTCGATGAAGGGCAACCAAATCCCAGGGCTCACCGAATGGTATTGGTGCTCGACTAAAAAAAAACAAAGTTAGAGAGGAAAAACGGATCCAGTACGGATCATAGAGGCTGCTCCTTTTTATCGGCAACACCAAAACAGTTTTCTTACATGCCGGTCTTCGTCATCCCTCAAGGTGATTGGTCACATAAAGCTTAACGTGATAGCTTTGCACGAGATGATCATCAAGAACTCGACGTAGAGAGAACTTTAATGAAAGGTTTGGTAACGGAGAGAAGAAAACTAGATCATAAGGTGCCGATGGTTCGGGTTTTCGCGAAAACGTATAGTTCGTCAACCAATCCGTTGCTGATCATGTCGACTCAAATAACGTACTGTCACATCATGCTTGTTCAATCTCCGCTTCAGAAGAAGACCAGTGTCATCAGTGACTACTCAGTAACCTGCACAACCGATGAAGACCTATTGGTCCGATTGGAGGATATGATCTACAACAATGAGTTCTTTCAACAATTTGTCATAGAATACGGGAATACCGCGATAAGAAACGCCACTGAAAGTGACTGTGAGGGCGTCGGAATACGCAGAGCAAGGGATCGAAGTGAAAATGGAACATTTTGCTGTCCACAGCAAGTTGTTTCTTCCGTAAAAGTTCACTTTTCTGGGAGACAGAAAATCACAGCTACACGCATGCGCCTCATAATAGCTCTAATAAATCATGACTGAATAGACCTTCAAAGGTAGAAGATGTCATGTACCTGTTGCCTTCCTCGTGACATCATTTGCATTACGTCTGCTCACCGCTTTCGAACAAAAGTACGATTTACCTAAACGCTTTTAAAGAACTCCTATAGTAGACGACGTGAGTTGTGGGTAGTAAGGGCGTCTTGGAGAACCCTTTCCTTTTATTACTGACTCAAGCAAATAAATTGGACCGACAACTACGAGATGTTTGTGGAAAGACTCCAGAACTGTGTTAGATTGCCTTATTTCAACAAGATAGATAAGTTCAGAACGTTTTTCTAGCACCATCTAAATCTTCGAAATGAAAAGGTCCGGAAACCACTAAAGTCCCTAAAAGGGCTTCTACATAGGGGGTTCTTCGAAACAGAAAGCAAGTAGAAATGGCGAGTAATCACTAAGCAATGCAGAAGACTTCTTCACAAGGCAATGACGTCTGAGTAGGAAAGCGAAAAAAAATTTAATATAGTTCGAAAAAGCATTCGGAACTGTGTCGGCGTTTTTGCGAATACAACAGCAACTGAAGACAAGCCTTTAAAAGCAGCGGTCTTTGTTAGTAGAGGAGCCAAGGATTATTTTTCTTCAGAGAGTATGCCGCTTTCTGAAAATGTGACAGTGGAATGGAAAAAAGGTTGGAGATAATTAAAAAATTCAAAGATGTTTAGTGCAGTCTTCCGAAACCGAAGAAAATGGCAGAATGGTTTTCGCAGTTACTGTCTGACTTGTTTGTTGGATGTATTCCACGAACTTCCTCCGAGGATTATCCTATCGTGTATGTCAAGAACTCTCGATGAAGTCAAACGACTTGAACAAACAGTACTCCAACCATGATTCTGCAGCACTGACTAGATCAATAAGCCCCCTTGGGCAAATAGAAGTGGGATCAGTAACACCTGTTTTTGAACTATTTCCTAGCCTCTGCGAATTACGAAAAAGCGTTTGAGACCGTCAATCGTCAAAGAAATAGAAAAGAATGACAAAGGAATGTAGTCGTAAACTATTGCGTTCCTCAAAAAGCCCCCAATCAGGAGCATCAATTAGGTCTCGTAATCGGAGATCAAAAGCGCGGAGGTAGAAGGTAGGACACTTATACTACATCTCCAATCGGACACGACGTATTAGATAATTGCGTGTGTTGAAAACTAGGCGGTAGAACAGTGGTAGTGGCGCAGTTCATCACGAACACAGAGTTGGTTCGACCACGCACCAAGCTCACCACACCTTCTACACCTGCGAGGTCAGGAAATTGATACCAGAATTGCCTGGGATCAGCATGTTACCACCCCTAGTGCATCTGCAAGCGCACTAGCCCGGCTATCTCAGAACTCTAGGGAGAGTTGAACCGCATACAAACATTCGTGAAGAAAGAAAAAATCTTCAAACAGCAGCCAAATCTACGTGTACATCTTCGTAGACTCTTCGTGGATGATGCATTGAAGAAAACGAATCGAAAGCAAGAGATACTGGGATCCACACAGTACAGGTAAAGATGGGTTATGCAAAAATTACAGGAAATAAGGATAAACCACTTATATTTACAGACGTGCTAGTGCAATTTTCAGATTTCTTAAACTCCTAGCATGTCTTTCATTCGGTTCGTTGCTTTGAATCTGCCATCCGCGAAAGTCTTCGTAGAATGGATTCTTTCGCTGCTTGAAGATGATGGATGTCGTTGAATACTGCTCGAACTTGATCTTCTTGGCATCGCTGAATGCTATGTTAGACCGTTCTCAGATCTTTGGACTCCAGCCCATGCGGATCGGAGGGGGTTTTCCCTAGACAAATTTGATACTTAGGATTCGGTTGGGTGAACGCAGGGTGCAAACCAGCGACGATGCACAGCATCTCTAATCACAGCGCTTCCAGCGCTTAAATGGAGAAAGTTCTATTATTCTTATGTATTTATTCATGTATTTATCCGTATTGCTATTTATTATTCCCCAATGTGTTCGCGGAAGAGCTGCTCTCATAGCGAACGAGAAAAACCTCTCGATTTGTCGATGCGGTTCATTTCATCTAACCATTTCTTTCTTTCGATTTTATTTAACCCTTCTAGTTTTTAATTCACTTTTGCCATTGAGGCATAGAAGAAGCGACAATCGATGAAATTCCCTAGAAAGAAAATTGAATAGAGAAAATTTTAAAGTTACATTGAAGACTGGATGAGCGGGAAAAAAATATGTAGTAACACTGGATTCTTAATGAAATCAATATTGCGAAAATTTAAGATTTTTCTAAGACGATTAAGAAAAGAAAGTGAGAGAGAATTTGAGAAAAACGGTCCTTTCGCAATCGAATAGACAGAAAAAATTGTAACAGAAATCATAGACTACCAAGGGAAAACAAATACGAGCACCAAAAAATACGGAACATGTCGATTTTCAGTTCTTTTCAGATCAACAAAGATGGGATGATAATTATTTGACTATAGTGGCGACAACGATGAACGCTTAACTGGCTGACGCCGACGTCCGGGTGAAGGTCACAGGCGCGATAGGTTCGGCTGGACATCCGAGATATCCGAGACTCCGATGAGGAATCATCACCATGCACTGTTGTTGTTGCTGTTGTTGTTGTTGTTGTTGTTGTTGTTTTGTTGTTGTTGTTCGAACACCCACAAGTTGTCGGTGACTGATGAGAAGGTTATAACGAATCCATGGGGAAAAACTGACAATCCTCCGATACGATGATCGTCAAAAAAACATCTTGACAAAAAGTTGCCACAGTCAGCGTCCGATGCTCAGAAATTTTTAAGAAGATTCTTAGCAAAGCTGTGGTGCTCTTTCTGGTACGGAAAGCGACTAGAACACATTGAACCACTCCGAAGTGCAACAAAGATGGATTAAGTCTTCAGACTTAAACGAAGATATCGTATCTTCTTTTTAATCCCTACCTTTACAGCAAGCCGTAAACTTAATAAAAAAATTCTCGTTTCACACAGTAAAACGAATTTGGTTCTCATGTAAAATGGACGAAAGACCTGAAATCTTACACTAAATGTTATTTGAATCGGGAATAACAACACAGTTTCATTTTCGTTTTTCATGCAAGACCAACATTTATATAAAAAGGATAGAGCTCTCGGCGTTAATCAATCGCTGAGGGATGCGCCATGCATTCGACTTCATTAAGCATCGTCTGGAGGTGCTTGAATGCATAGCTGGCCTTTACAATGACTGACTCGAGGTGGACTACCGATGTATCGAGCCTGTGCTGCTATCCTCCCAGACAAGTCTGGTACATTTGCCTATCCCGGAGGGATGAAAGGCTTGGTGGGTCATGGACACGGTGAACGATTCCACGTGTGTGTTGTAGGGCGCCTACGACCACTGCCCCACACGCTCCCACATTTATATTAGTATTTGTTATTGCTCTTCGTTAGAATTTTATTAAACCTGCAAAGAATACTGATAGAACATCCT
Source organism: Angiostrongylus vasorum (assembly GCA_018806985.1). Taxonomy (NCBI): domain Eukaryota; kingdom Metazoa; phylum Nematoda; class Chromadorea; order Rhabditida; family Metastrongylidae; genus Angiostrongylus; species Angiostrongylus vasorum. The sequence goes on from JADANN010000214.1 coordinate 35,400, forward strand.
GTAGTTTTGGTATAACTTTGGCATGACAAGGTTATTTTATGAAAAATGTTGGTAAAGAAAGATAGAGACAAGACTCAAAGGAAAACACTAACTTCGGAGAAAGTTGAATAAAGACAGTAGAGATATTTTTAGTTCCCCGAAAATTTCCGTGCAGTAGAAGAATTTAGTAAACTATGCAATTCTTGCAGATTTAGAATCTATCGAAATCCCGACGGATTTCGAAACCTAATAGAATCTGGTTTAAAGATTTTCATAAAGATGAGATTTGATATTTGTACACAAATCGCGATGCTGATTGAAATCAAGTGGAACCAAGCGAAATCCTCCCAATCAATACGTGTTCTTTTTACACTACTGTTGTAAGCAACACATAACGGACGATATGAATTGATGTCAGCCTAATTAATTAATGTTTGATTATGGATATTTAAACACGGAGAGGATAGTGGAGTGGTTAGTGATGCCGTTGATCAGAAATCAAAGGCTCCAGCTCGATCCTCGCGCCAACACTGTCCTTCAGTCCACGTGGGAACGCTTTAGCCCGGCCATCTCTAAGGTTACAAGAAGAACTGAGGCGACTAGAATTCAACGACATTCATAAGATTCTTTGTGGACGGCGGATGTGAGGAAACAAATCGAATGTAAGAACTTCTGGAATTCGTGCAGCAGACGTGATGACGGCTCAAATAATAATAATAATATCTAGACTCGCAGTAAATTTTTTTTTGATTCAGGTTGAGACCATTAGAATCCACAGAGCTTTGCCAACCATACACAACCCTTTTTTTCACTCAGCAGGGCTTAATTCCAAGTTTCTGAAACTTTTTTCTCACATTTTTTCGGTCGAGGCCATATTTTAAACACCATCAAGGATCTGAAAAAGAGAGTCTTGCCTAGCAGGACATCATATGGTTCCCCAAAGTATCTTTTGTGCCTATGAATGCTGATGTCGTCAAGTTCCTAATTCATCTGCTAATTTTGTGTAAGTGGGGCAGACTTTGGCCAGGGCTGACCTCTGCACTCCAGGGAAAAAGCCATGGCTTGACAAGTAGCTCCAGGGAAAAAGCCATGGCTTGACAAGTAACTCAGGGAAAAGCCATGGCTTGACAAGTAAAACTCCGAAAAAACGGGAATTATGCTGGGACCCGCACTAACAGTGAGGATGGGCCATCCAAGCAGCCATGTAAGTGTCCTATATACGACCTTGGTTTTAAATTCTAAAGTAAGACGATACTCTAGGAAAATTACGTATACATTTAAATGCTAGAAGAAAAGCTGTCATAATTTTCTCAAATACCAAAGCTCATTGAAGCGAAAATTTGGGAGGATCAGAGGTACCACTTTCTACAGGCTATCCCTTTTATAAAAATTATGGGATCTATAAAATATTAGGTTCAACCTTGGGAAGAGCATCCGCTGGAAAAACGACAAATGTTTCTGACCTAAAAACGTCGTTGAATTTTAATGATGGATGCTCGTAGATGCCTTACGAACTTTTTCACTTTTTTAGTGAACGCAATGAATTCACAATTCATTCCCGACTCAAGGTTAAATCAACGAAGAGAAAAACCAATGAAAGATTGTCCTTAGAAGTAAACGATACGACTAGAAAATGAAGAGTGACATGAAGTGTGGAAATTAGCTGTCTTTCCCACAAATATACGTATCGATTAATGGAGTCGATGAACCTGATTTGATTCGATGGTCAGACATCATCATTAAAAGTGGGAACGAAGAGTCTGATGTTCATTGTTTTTGTCGACGGAAGAGCAGCAGATCAGTCCGAGATTCTGGCACACGGCAATGAGAAATGGAGGATTTATTTAGTGGCGTCAGGTCGAGTCAAGCGATGACCACTTTGAGAGCAATACAGTCCGATAAGTTTAAAGTTGATTAAGTACACGAAACAGTTATATTACATTTACATTGTTGATTTTTCTCCTGATCTGCCCGTATTATCTTCATCTGCCTGCTGATTGATCGTAGTGTGAATTGAAGAAATGAAAAAAAAGTGGAGCAGAAACCAAATTTCAATCCAAAGAGTAGCAAAACACTTGATATCTTGCTTGGACATACTGTAACTACCCGAATTTCTGGTAGGCAGGTGAAGTTCATGAATGAGTTAAACTCACTGAAATAAGCATTTGACAATGGTGTTAAGTAAACTAAAGGGCATTAGAAGAAGGACAAGAATTTTCATAGGGGCTGGTGTTAACGGCCAGTGCACGACCGTCGAAAATCCCTGGTCTAAACGCTTTTTTATTTGTGCCAACTTTGCAAATCACACTCTAACGAGCATTACTTAATATTTAACTCGTCTGGGCCTATGTTCCTGTCTTCCCCATGAAATATTAAGGATAAAGCTTTCGGCGTTGATGAATCTGAGGGATGCACCAAGCATTCAACTTCATTAAGCATTGTTGGAGATGATTGAATGCATGTCTGGCTTTTACAATGATATGTGATGGCCTAGCAATGTATTAAGCCAGTGTTGCTATTATCTATGACAAGTGCAGTACTAATATGCCGACATCGGAGGGATGGAAGGTTTGGTGAACCTGGAGCGCTGGTATCAATCCCATGTGTACCGCAAGGCGCCTCCGACCACTGCGCTACATGCGCCCTCATTTATTCTCCATAGCCCTCATAAATTGATCTCAATGCGTGAGGCCTGAAATGCACCTTCATACTAGAGGCATCTCATAACCTCTTCATAAGCCGCAGTCTTCTTCGGTATTGTAAGTTTACAGTAGGAAAGAAATCGCCGCGGTTCTTCTGATACCAAGCAAGATCGTGGCAAGAACTAGCCCTAGTAGATTTCAGTTTTTCGAAAATAACTTCGCTGCTACAATTCAGGTCCACCATATACTATATAGAAACGGTGCTCCCTCATATAATGTGGAATCTACCGCTGAAATAATGCGTGCGACAAAAGAAGCAACTGGAAATATAACGCATTGAAATCGATGCATTTAACTGCAAACCTGCTATTATACCGAATACTTCTAGCTATTTATTCTTATAAAGGAACCAATTGGAGAAATTGGCCCACTTGGCCAGTTGTATTTTCCAGGAAAAATAAATAAACGCAAAAACATGAGAAGAACGTGGAGCTGTTCAACACGAAATCATCACTGGCATTCTGAGCACGATAATAGTGTTTCGCTGATTTGACGATCCTCTTCCCGAATAATCGCGTCCTCGTATATTATTTGGGTCAGATTGAGCTTGGGATAATTTATCGCACTGAAAATAGCACCTCATCCCTGGAAACGTCGACGGACGTCGATGTCAATTTGAATTTTCAACATCACTTCTGAACTTCTCGTACCCCATCGACATTGGAAAATCGGAATTCCCGAGAACTATAGGAGTTCCTTTTTATCTGAGATTTTGTTCACTTTATACACATAATTCATCTTATACAGTGGGAACGCATAGCGCAGAGGTTAGAGGTGACTATAACATGCACGCGATCCTTTGTTCGACGCCGCTCCCAGGGTTCACCAAGCTTTCCATCCCGCCGGAATCCACAATTTGGTACAAGACTTGTCAGCTAGGATAGTGGCACTGAATGGATACATTGGTAGACCACCGCAAGTCATGGCATACGCCAGATGTGCAGTCAATCATCTACAACATGGGGAAATAAGGTCGAATACATGGCTTATTCTCCAAGAATTGATCAAGCCCAAACGCTTTGCCCTTTTTACACTGAACTCTTAAAAAGGAAGGAAACAAACGGCATGTTGAATAACTGTTGCCACTAAATGGCTTGTCGCTGGACGACGGAGATGACGATGTAACCGAGTGTCGAACTGTGCGAAAGAGCAGGACATTCTTCAACCTACAAGACTACTTCAGTCGAGAAGAAGTTCGAAAATTTCATTCAAGAGCTCAGTGGATAACAAACCCACGTCGAAAGTTGTCGTGGAACTGCAAGAATGCGAGTCGCTAGGTGGTAAGCCTTACTACAAGTGCTACCTGTACCAAAGACCTGCAGAAGAATTGTAATGGTATCGCGATCAACTAGTGGAGGATATCTCACTCATCCATGAGCATGGTATGAAAGTGAAAATCGTGCGGGACGCAGGCGATTCCTCAAGAAAACAATTCCTTTGCCGTTGTCTATAAAAAATATGAAATGGGACGGAATTCGGACAATTGCCTAAATAATAGCAAGCCAGAAAAAAACGAAAAAAGGATATTTCGGGTTTCTTGCACAGCGTGAAAATGAAGAGCAGGTGGTACTACTCCTAATCAAGAATCTGACGAGCATGGCAATCTTCACCATGGAAATCAAAGAACAGTGGTCCTAAGCTGCATGCGTGAACCACAGCGACGCCTCAAAATGGATATATGATTTTCTTAACAGAATATTTTGTTTACTTCCATCAATTAAAACCTTCTGTCGATCATCCGTAACGACAACTCTTCAGATTCGTGGCGAATTTATGACTCGATTGGTTTATATTCTAATAAAACACCAAGCCCTGATATCTTTTGGTCCGAAATCATAGTCAGTTCGATGTTCGAGTTCGATAATATGTACTGCTTGTAGTTCAGCAAGTTATTGTCTCAAAAAAGTGGGTAGAAAAATTGTTGTCCCTAAGCATGACAACGAATCATTTAGTAGGTTTAAAACAGTCCACGGTGATACTCTGCATAGTTCTAGTTCAAGTCGTTCATCATGTTGATTAAATCTTATCTCATTTGATGAGATCTGATCCGCTATGAGAGAACATCCACATCTATTCGTTCTGCGTTCACACTATAGGTTTTAAGTAAATAGACCTTCATAGGAGATCTGCGACCTTAGCTAGGCTTGAATGTGGTTCATAGAACAGGGTTCCTGCTAGAATCGTGCTAGCTCACCTGTTTAGGTTCCACTTAGTCGCCAAACAGCGGAGTAGGATGACGTTTATGAAGACTGTTAATAAATGCAAATGTGAAGATTCCTTCAGTTGCTGTTATGACTGATAATTATGTCTTTCATATGTTCGATAATTCTTCTGGTTTCACAAGTTCACCGATGAACAAACATGAGGTCGCGACCAATTTTTTTATTGAAGGAAAAGGTGGCGCATAACCGGATTCCGCCTTTTCAGAGCCCGGAAAGGTCAGGTTGACTGCAATCAACCCAGCCAAATACCTGCGAAAGCAAAGGAGAAAAAAAGCATGAAACCAAGATTTCGATCGCATTGAAAAATAGTTCTTTGCGCATTCACCGCTTTCTATGAGTGTTTCACGTGAAGACCACCCGCACATAGTTCACATGGAAGCGTAATGTGCCTCTCTACACTAAAATACCATGTTTAACTAAGATTGCTTGTGATCACGAGGCATTTCTCGCTGCGGTTCGTTTCTAGATTCCGCGAATTTATCCAGAATGCTTAAAAATTTAAGCACCCGAAGTTTTCGATTCTTGTGGGAGGATAGTAGTTTTTTACTGCAAAATCTGCTCCGTTACGTCCTTTGTCTTCCATGCGCTCCTAATGGAGAATTTGGTTTAACTTTAAATTTGCAGTGTTCTCTTTTCCGGACGCGGAGTGGTTTACCTGTTTCGCCATTGTATACTCCACGAACATTTTACAAGCGATCAGGCTTTACCGCACCCGAATTAACGCAATCACCGCCTCTACTTTAAGCGCATATTATGCAATTTACCGTTCTGCATTGATGGTCTCATTGGCGGTTACGGACTACCTGGCGTCTTAGAGTCCAACCGTTTTGAAGAGTTTTATAGCTTCACTTATTCCGTTGGAAAAGAAGGGCAGGATAAATAAGACCTTTTCTTGTAAGAACTACCATTTGCGGACGTCATTTCTTCTCTGCAGCTATCCCGAGCTTCGCGTTTGTCTGTCAAGAAAACACTAAATTATTTTATCAATGTCGTGATTAACAGGAAGACGGTCTCTGGATTTACATGTTTTTCATACATCTCAGCATACTTGAAGGAAATTGTTGCGATGTTGCCTGCCTTTGGAATTATTTGACGAGAAGACTAGGAAGAACTGTTCCGCTTTTTGTCCAAGAAAGTCCGCTTGAATCCTTTGAAATAGTTCTCTAAAAAAAGGGAAGCGTTTCCGATCAGAGTTAGTAATGAAGCAAAGCAATAGCGAGAGTCTCCAGAATAATTCTTCAGGTCCGTTTTTTGGATTGCTTCAATACCACACATATAAACACACACACACGCACACACACACACACACACACACACACACACACACACACACACACACACACACACACACACACACACACACACACACACATATATATACATATACATACATACACATGCACACAACACGAGTCCTATATAACAACCTCGTGATTGCTGAAAAACAAAACAACACAATAATCCAGAAAGGAAACACTTGTTCATCACTGCAAATGATGTTTTTGCAGACCTCACGTTCTTGCTGCTAAGGTTTAACTACTCATTTGCAAAAATCAAAAATTGAACTCGGTGTCTTTGTATTCTTGTTGAGCAAACACGAGGTGTTATTTGTATTCTTTATTCACGATCAAGCTGACGTTTCGGCGGATTTCGCCTTCCTCAGAGCCTGGAAAGGTCAAGTTGACAGCAATCTATTCGGCCAAACACCTCCATAACCAAACAGAGAAAACGCTGAACCAAGATTTCAATCACATTGAACACAGCTTTGCACACTCACCGCTTTCTATGAGGCTTCCACTGAGTATGTCGCGTGGAGACCAACCGCACAGAGTTCACATGGAAGCGTAATATGCCCCTCCCAACAAAATAACAGCCTTATATACTGTCTCCACGCAATATACTCAGTGGAAGCCTCATAGAAGGCGGTGAGTGTGCAAAGCTGTGTTCAATGTGATTGAAATCTTTGTTTAGAGCTTTCTCTGTTTGGTTATGGAGGTGTTGACGAATAGATTGCTGTCAACTTGACCTTTCCAGGCTCTGAGGAAGGCGAAATCCGCCGAAACGTCAGCTTGTTCGTGAATAAAGAATATAAATAACACCTCGTGTTTGCTCAACAAGAATACGAAGAATTACCTGATCAATGCCGAGTTTAATAGAAAGTCGGACGTGGAAGTTACTACAATTTTCAAAGTCCAGCTCACAAAAACCATATTGAAAAATATCGAATTTCTCTTTTGTGACCACGAGCTTTGTAAGATTATAAATTGATTGTTCGTACAAGGTTGTTCACCAGGAAATGTGTGACAAAGCATTTTTGCAATATAAGGCTCCAGTAGTTCCTATGGTTGATACAAATTCTCATTTATGAGCCTTCAATATTCCCAACTTAGTACACTCGTGAAGATATGTTCCGTGTATTACTCGTACAATACTTTGCAAGTACAAGTCATGCATGACTCATTCTGACCACAGCTGACCATGAAACAACATGCAATACGGTGTGCAGAACGAGAAAACAATGTTAGCAAAACCTCAAACCCATTCTAAGCATTTAGCCATTTCGACGATGATAGATTTCGACGAACTATGGTCGTAATTTGCAAAAAACTAAGTTAGAAAAGTGCGCGTGTGGCGCAGTGGTTGGAGGCGCCACTGCGACACACACGTGGAATCGATCACCGTGTCCATGACCCACCTAGACTTCCAGCCCTCCGGGGTCGGTAAATCGGTGCCAGACTTGTCTGCGCGGATAGCAGCACTGGCTCGACACATCGATAGGCCACCGCAAGTCATTGTAAAGGCCAGATATACATTCACTCACCTCCAACGATGCTTAGTGAAGTCGAATGCACAGCGCATCCGGCAGGGATTGATCAACATGGAGAGTTTTGTCCTTTATCCTTCTTTATGTTAAAAAAATTAAAAACAGGAAGACCGAAATCGGAAGTTTTCGATTGGAATTGATGGACACCGGCGCAGTAATGAGTCGTAGTACAAGTCTTAAATACAAGGTCGAAGATCTATATGCTCCATGTGCACTTGAAATTCTCCTATAGAGAAGATGGCCAGTCTTCATTAACACATTGGCCTAGCTTTTTTTACCTACGAAAGTGCAATGTTCCGAGTGCTTGGAAGAACAAAAAGGATCGTGTTATTACACATGAAGAAAATCATTGCAGAATCGGAAACTATGTTTGACTCTGCTTGCTTTATGAAAGGTAAATGTTGGAGTTATTCCTCAGCAGGACATGTAGCACGTTTGCAAGACCAAGGAGAGGTTTCAAAAAACGTACGCTACGATTGATTGTATGGTTACGAAACAGCATAAAAGACCTGTTGTCTTACTTTCACCGATTTTTTCTTAAAAAAGCCATGGACTCACTTGAAACAGGAACGGTAATAAACATCTGTACGGCCAACGTACCACTACTGACCACATAAAGGTACTCCATGTGTCATTACCGAAATTTCCTCATTTTACAATGATACTGTCATTTGCGAACAGTTATTCAACAAGACAATTCCGTCTCCCCACGGTGATTCACGGCTACTCTAGATATTATCGTGCAAAAGCATTGAACAGGATAAAGTAGGAAGTTGGCAGCTACTCCATGGGGCCTTGTGCAACGCAGTGGTCGGAGGCGCCCTTCAATACACATGGGATCGATCCCTCGCGCCCCAAGCCCGCCAAGCCTTTCATCCCACCGGCGTCGGCAAATTGTTACCAGACTTATCCGGGAGGATAGCACCACTGGCTCGATATATCGGTAGGCTACCGCGACTCATTGTGAAGGTCAGATCTACCAGGTGCATGAGTGTGAGCGTGGCGGGTCGGTGAATACACGTGGGTAGGTGTACGTGGGTGGGTGTACGCGGGGGGTGTTGTGTGTGGGTTGGAGTGCCGACACTGCTCAGTCTTCAGACGGTTCGGGAAGTATTACGCACAAATGAGAGGATTGGCACAGGGACAGCGACTGACACCAAACCTTGCCATTGCATTTTTGTGTAAGGTGGAAGCACCAGTAACCGATCTCCGGCCATTAGTTCACTGTACATATACAGATATGCTCCACTTGAAATACTTGGTCGTGAACTCATAAAAGGCGGTGAGTAGGCGAAGAAAAGTTTAGTACTTTTTTGCTTAGATATGAAGTTATTTCGCTGGGTAGATTGCAGTCATCTTTTCCTTTCTTGGCTCTCAGGAAGGCGAAATCCGCTTAGGCGTCAGCTTGTCTGTAAATAAAGAATGGAATAACAATGTCGTGTTTTATTATTTACTGCCTACTCTTTTTTGCGGCAGGCTATATATTTGCGAAATATAACTTTAATGATGCTGAGATATTCGCAAAATTCCGGAGCGCAGGTGTCTACGGTGGGGAGCGAACGCGGTATTGTCCTTTCCGGGGAGTAGCGCGCTCACCACCACACCATGCGGGTCCTTCTGTTTCGCCTGTCTCTCAGCTAGTTCTATTGATCTTTTGCCATCAGCAATCACCCGTCAGCGGGATTGATCTGGGGGGCCCAAATCGGCAAGGAACCCAGTTAAGCTGAGGCTGCAGTTATAATCACAATGTCGTGTTTGCTCACCAGGTGAACAGTAGATTATTCCATCAATGCCGAGGTTAATAGAAAGCCGGTCGTGGGAATTACTCTCTTCTGAACCTTTCATAAGGTCAGACTCAATGTTTAGTTCCCGTTTTTGCCCTCCACAGCATTAAAGACAGCAGTTGGGTAAGTGACAGAGTTGTTTTTAGCAATTAATCCTGGTTGATTTTAGTTCATTAGTTTCTTTCGCGTTACCCTGTCCTGGTGGCATTTGTCCACAGCCGCGCACTGTAGAGAACACCGATAAGCAGATCAGTAGGGAGCTTGCCATTACTGCATGTAAGATTGCTGAACTAGCCATTTTCGTTTGAAATAGGGCACCTGGAAAGATTAAAAAATGCTGTTTAGACTTGCTTTAACCGAATTTGTCTATGAATGCGTCGTTTTCTTGTTCAGCAATCGCGAGGTTCTTATACCGCATACATTTATTTCCATAGAAAAAACACAATACAATACAACAGTAGCTGACGTTTCGGCAGTATCGCCTTCTTCAGGGCCTGGAAGGGTATACTGACAGACAATTTACTAGGCCAATTGCTTCAATAACGCTTACAAAAAGACGAAAAACTCTATGGTGATTACATGGTCAACAGCTTCTTGAAAAAACTCACCGCTTTTTTACGTGCCTTCCAATGAGGGAGATTAGAACAGCTGATTATGGTCGCATAAGGTTGACAAATGCAGCACCCCACATCAAAAATTGAGGTAACATGCGGGGCCAGGTCGCGTGTGACCATTGTGCATTCCTCCCTGCTATTCATTCTAAGGTTCCTGGTGTTTATCCAAAAGCCTCTAGAAGTTTGTGCGCTGGTGTTTTGGCATCCTGTGCAAGGAAATTGACTTTTACTATCAAAATCGTCTCCGCTATGCTTTTGTATCCTATGCGTGCCCTAGTGGGGTACTTTGTCTTAGTTTTTCGTTTGCCATCTAGGTGTTCTTTTATACGGATACACAAAGGTCTGCCCGTTTCGCCAATATAACCACCTCTATGACCGTCTCTGTGAGACAACAAATAGCGTAATTTGCCATCACGGCAGGGGACGGTGATTGCGTCGGTTCACGTACGATATACCTGATCTCTTGTAGTGATTGCGGAGATGAATGTGTTGGCGAAACGGGCACACCCTTTGTGTATCCGTATAAAAGAACACCTAGATGGCAAACGAAAACTAAGACAAAGTACCCCACTAGGCACGCATAGGATACAAAAACATAGCGGGAACGATTTTGAAGTAAAAGTTAACTATCCTTGCACAAGAGACTAAAAACACCAGCGCGAAAAGTTCCTGAGGCTTTTTGGATAAATGCCAAAAATCCTACAATGAATAGCAGGGATGAATACCCAGAGGTCATACGCGACCTGACCCCCGTATGTTCGCATCAATTTCTGATGTGGCATGGTGCAGTCATCAACCATATGCGACTATAATCAGCTGTTCTAATCTTCCTCATTGGAAGTCACGGAAAAAGTGGTGAGTTTCTCGAGAAGCTGTGGATCATGTAATTCTCACAGAGCTTTTCGTGTTTTTTGTACGTGCTATTGAAGCGTTTGGCCCAGTAAATTGTATATCAGTATACCCTTCGAGGCTCTGAAGAAGGCGATACTGCTGAAACGTCAGCTTCTGTTGTATTGTACTGTGTTTTTCTGTGGAAGTAAATGTATGCTGTTTAACAACCTCGCGATTGCTGAACAAGAAAACGACGCACTCATAAAACTAGAAGATTTCCGCTAGTTGATTGAACGACACTACAGCCAAATAATGGCCCCACTTTGTTGAGTAGAACGCATTCAATGCATGCATGCATGAGAAATGAGCTTGAGAGTTCTTAAGGGAAAGAGGACCAAGGGAAAATAAGCTGCAGTGGGTCTTTTGCTTTTTGCTGATTTTGTGGAACTCATTTTGCTTTGGTTGTTTGTACTTATACAACGAGGATCTCATTACTTATTACATGTTTATCTACAAAATTTTTCAAAAGCATCTGGGCTACAGTCCGTGTTGTTAATCGCTCCTGATAACTACGAATTCTGTCCAGTACTGAAGTAGACAGCGACGAATCAATCCAGCGCCCATTTAAAAACACTTCTTTCAGTTATCAAGGTGGAAACATTTTTTGTTGAACTCTATTCCATTAATTTTTTCTTTTTCCAGTCCCTTTTTTTGCGTACCGTTTTTCAAAATTGTTCTATATCTTTTAAGCCTTCAATTGCAATGTACCATTTAGTCATATGCAAATCTTTTCTGAAGAATTCGTGCAGGGTTAGGAATTCTTAGCCACGGCCTCCTGACCTTGCTGTTTCGTCAAGCATCCGAAACTCCGGCCGAAACGAAAAACGCGGTATTGCTATAAGAATGATGAACATATGTAACCTTTGAACAACTAACGACCAACTATGACAAAGTTGCTGAGATATGAGCGGAACTCGGAATGTTAGGTGGTCTTCGAACACACAATCGTTTCCGGGGACTCACGCGCTATCTATCACATCAACCAAGGCTCGCCTTCATGCCAGCTATAAGCCAGGAGCACTATTATCCTCACATAAGAGAAAATAATGATGTTTAAGCTGTGTCCTACAGATCTCGTTGGTAGAGAGATCTCAAGCTAGCTGGAAGCGAGGAACATGGCACATCTCCAGGTGCGGGTAGTGAGGCAATCGTACAGCATAAGCGACCATATGCTGCCTTGAGACAGAGGTGGATAGAAGGAAGGACTCCATGTTTTCGATGGGCTGATTTTACACATATCTTCTGTTTTCGAGATCATATTCATGTATGCGTGCGCAGACGTGTTTTCATTCATGCGGATTTGATTCTGCGAGTGAGTTCGGCCAAAAGCCTGCGGTCAAGTAACAGGGAAGTATATGGGGGAGGGATTAGGAGTCGCAACCAACAAATAAACTCTTTGTCCGCTGCATTTGGTTTCGGAAATACGCAAAAATTTCACATCGAAGATATCACCATTCCACAACAATGTTAGCACAGACCTAGAAAGAATCATAGGAGAGGCGACACCTTTTTCGCTAAAATTGTTCACTGCCACGCCCATGCGAACATTGGAACATTGGAGTGGGAAGACAAAAGAGTAAAAATCGTTCACCGGCACTGACACCAAAATCACTTTGTCGGTACCATAGTTCTTGTAACACCAAGCATTACTCAGGTGGAACGAATGCTTGCAGATTTTGACAACGCTTGTGGAAAGATTGGTCTTCGATTAAACCTCACAAGAATGATGTTGCTTAGGAACGGATTGCTTTCGTATGCACCACGTTCAACGGAATTAGAATCTCAAGATGCTTCAACAACGTCTACCTAGATCCGGAAGTCAGCATGACGAATGACGTAGTTGCAGGATTCAGGAGAAGGAATGAGCGGCTTGGAGAGCTTTCAGCAGCACCGAGGTTAGTCATTGAACTGTTACGTCTATAGAAAATATGCTGGCCAATTTCTTTAGCAATGCAATAGCATTATTCATTTCATTTCCAGTGCTTGAATCGCCTGCATTGTTTTATCTTGCTCTCACATTGCTTTTATCTACTCGTAAGTTTTCCAATCACAGTCACTCCCCTGATTAAATATTACTAGTTCCACCAAATCTTCAAGACCCCATAGGACTCTCTCTAGCCTTTGTAGCAGTAATTGATGTTAAACTGTCAGCAGCTGTTAGTGAAAGACAAACATATTCACGGAGAAATGTTCGAAAAGTGTTCGCCTGCTTGATATCAAATCGCTGTCGACTCGTTTAGGAATGCAAACGCACAGAACTCTCACATTTTGTCACCACCTGGTATGTTTTTCCTTATCATTGAGGAAAATCACATCATCATCATGGTATTGTTCCGATTGCTTCATCACCTGTTAAGGAACAGAACAGAAAAGCGTCGTTTTCTTGTTCAGCAATCGCGAGGTTGTTATACAGCATACATTTACTTGCATAGAAAACACAATACAATACAACAGTAGCTGACGTTTCGGCAATATCGCCTTCTTCAGAGCCTGGAAGGGTACACTAATATGTAATTTACTGGGTCAAACGCTTCAACAACACAAGCAGAAAGATGAAAATCTAAACAATAATTATACACGATCACCGGCTTCTCGAAAAACCCACCGTTTTTATCGGTTTTTCAGCAAGGAGGAACAGCCGCTTAGAGTCGCATATGGCTGATCACTGCACCACCCCACATCAAAAATCAGTTCTGAGAAATGGGGCGAGACCACGCGTTATCTCAGGGCATTCTTCCTGCTATTCATTCTCGGATTTTTGGAATTTATCCAAAAGGCCTCGAGAAATTTGCGCGTTGGTGTTCTACTCTCCCGTGCGGTGATAGCGACTTTTACATCAAAAATCTTCTCCGCTATGTTTTTTATCCTATTCGTGCCTAGTGGCGTGCCTTGTTTTGATTTTCGTTTGCCATCTAGGTGTTCTTTTTATGCGGGTACATAAAAGTCTGCCCGTTTCGCCGATATATTCGTCTCCGCAAGTACTACAAGAAATCAGGCATATCGTTCCTGAACTCATGCAGTCACCGTCTCTGCCGTAAGAGCAAAATACGCAATTCGTTGTTTCACGCAAACGGTCACACCAGCGGTTACGAACCAACTGACGACGCAAAACATCCGGTGGTATTTCAACCATCGCCACCGATTCCTCTAGATCTGCCCTTCTTAGGCATCGTTTTATAGCTACGTTTACTTCATCGCTAATAAAGGGCAGCATGAACGGGAAGGGACTTTCTTTTGGCCAAACGATTCGTTTTGGGGCGTCGTTCTCCTTCTAAACTTATCTCGTGGGGTTACTATTTCGTAGCCATTGGAGATGGCTATTTCCCGAGCCACGTTGCGCGATTCTTCCTTTAGTTCCCTACTTGTGCACACAGAGGTGGCTGTTCGAAAAATATTTCTCACAAGCGCCCTCTTTGTGTGAAGGGTGGGAAGAAAGGAAATGAGCGAGGGTGTTCTTGTTACTTGGCTTTACCACTTTGTCATCTAACCGCTACTTGACAGATTTATTTGAACGTTTTAAAACGGAAGCCAGTTTTTTTCTCGGTTTCTCCCAAATGAACTTAATGTACTCAGACTGCTCGTTCAATAATTCAAAGCATTTGTCCATCTCCTCCTTCGTTAAGAAGATGGCAAAACAATCATCGAGATAATCCATCCCCACGAGATAAGTTCAGACGGAGAACGACGCCCCCAAAACGAATCGTTTGGCCAAAAGAAAGTCCCGTTCATGCTGCCCTTTATTAGCGATGAAGTAAACGTAGCTATAAAACAATGCTTAAGAAGGGCAGATCTAGAGGAATCGGTAGCGATAGTTGAAATACCACCTGATACTCTACGTCGTTAGTTAGTTCTTAACCGCCTTTACGACCGTCTATGTGAAACACCAAATTGCGTAATTTGCCCCTTACGGCAGAGACGGTGACTGCATGAGTTCAGGAACGATATACCTGATTTCTTGTAGTACTTGCGGAGACGAATATATCGGCGAAACGCGCAGACTTATGTATCCGCATAAAAGAACACCTAGATAGCAAACGAAAATCAAAACAAGGCACGCCACTAGGCACGAATAGGGATAAAAAAAACATAGCGGAGAAGTTGTTGATGTAAACGTCGCTATCACCGCACGGGAGACTAAAACACCAACGTGCAAATTTCTCGAGGCCTTTGGATAAATTCCCAAAAATCCGAGAATGAATAGCAGGAAGAATGCCCTGAGATAACGCCTGTTCCTCCTTGCTGAAAAACCGATAAAAACGGTGGGTTTTTTCAAGAAGCCGGTGATCGTGTATGATTATTGTTCAGATTTTCATGTTTCTGTTTGTGTTGTTGAAGCGTTTGACCCAGTAAATTACATATTAGTGTGCCCTTCCAGGCTCTGAAGAAGGCGATACTGCCAAGACGTCAGCTACTGTTGTATTGTATCGTGTTTTCTATGCAAGTAAATGCATGCTGTATAACAACCTCGCGATTGCTGAACAAGAAAACGACGCATTCATATCCTATGCCGAGGTTAAAAGAAATTCGATGCGGAGAACAGAAGAGGTTGTGATAATGGGACTACGTAACTTACTGACTCAACGGTACTTCCTGCCCTAACTTATGCATCAGAAACCTGGTCGCAGCCTAAGCAGGATGAAAGATCACTCTGTGTTTTCGAACGCGCAGTCGAAAGGACGATGCTAGGAGTATCTCGTTTCACACAAATAAGGAAACGGATCCGAAGCTCCGACCTGCGTCAACGATCCAAAACCAAAGATGCTGTTCTGCACGCCAATCAAAGAATGAAGATAAGGTTGGCCGGACACGCAGTGGCGTGTGAATGATAACCGATGTACAAGAGCCGTTGGTGACTGCCTTTCTCCGGATGTCAAACGTACCGCAAGAAGACCACGACCCGATGGTCAGAGTTCTTCACGAAGAGCCTGGAAGAGAGATATGATGCTCGACGAGTCCCTAGAGAGAGTAGAAGCTACTGGGCTACTCTTGCACACGACAGGATAAAAAGGAATTTTGCTTCGAAATAGTGAAGAGTGTGGAGTTGCGTCGTTTATGTTTCCCTCAATCTTAATTCAGTAACAACACGACGGTGTTTCGAAAACATGCTAGAAAATAAGTAGATATTTCATTATGCGACTTAATGTATAGCCGCATTTATTAGTAAGTTAGCAATTAAGAATCGTACGATCAATAAATAATTTGGCTAAGTAAGACGAATACCTTCTTGCAGAATAACATTTGGTTGTTATAGAAAGAGATAACAAGAAACTGACTTGTGACAAAACGGAACAATAGCGATCCCATACGATGTAGAAGGCACTTTGTAAGGGAGTGAGTATTGAAGAAGTATTAGAAGCATCTGCTAGACTGCGGGCGGCATGTGTCTTTGGAATTCTTTTCTATTTAGACGAGTTTACCCCATACAGTAACCAGAATTCGGCATAATGTGATATTCCGCTATCAAGTGTCCAGCTCAATTTTTTACCACGTCTTCCTTGAATGTGTTAAGGTAGCGAAAAATATACTTAGTTTTTGCTATAAGTAAAACCTAGGGCGAAATTAGCCAGAAATATTTCAGCTCGACCACTGCAAGTCCAAGTCTACCGGCTTTCAAACAGGTCATTTTTTCGCCATGTAAGAATGGAATGGCTTGGCACTGGGTTTTTTTTGCAGTGTTTGCAAAAATACAAGGATGAGTGGAATTCAAAGATGCGTTGAGGTGAAGTAAGACAGCGTAAAACGACTAGAACGACTTAATCTACTCAGGGGCTTGAAATATAACCAATTAGAAGCCCGTTAACGTTGCCATAAGTTAGGGTGTAATGTTTTTTTTTTGTTTTCTTACATGAACCGTCGACATATTTGTTGTGCGGATCCCAGCAGTTCTTGCATACGATTCCTTTTCCTTCACTAATCATCCCCAGTGGTCTTCGAACAATGTGCGCGTTGTCTCAGTTGCTATTTGAGGATTTTGTCTTCTTTATCGAATCTCAGAGAATTCCTGTCGAGTCAACTGCCCTTGCAATCCTGAACATAAATGGGTTATGGTGTTCCCACGTGGATTGGAAGAAGAGTGTTGGAGAGGGTGTCGATTTAACACCTTTGCTCCCGTATCGACTGCATTCACAAATCACAACGCTATTCCGAACTGTTTGGATAATTGAGCATTCTTATATATCCACATCACATGACGGATGACATACAGTATAAGACATATCTAGGACTTTGAAACTTTCACAATCCAGAAGTCGCTCTTTTAAAAGCTCTAGGGTTGGTTGGGTTGGGCGGGATCGAATGGAAGGTAATGAGAGGACTCACGAACATAGTTTATCACCATATGGCACTTCGCACAAAGGACTAAACTGATCTGTGACATTCTACTCAGGACGCGACGTGGAGTTCTGATTTGGAGACAATAAATTAGGAATTCTAAGACCGATTTTTTTATTAGCTTCGGCGTTGATCAATAATTCACCGTCTTCTTCATGAGCAAACGTGAGATTATTTGAGTTATTAGAGCACTTACTAGTGCACAAAAGCCGACATTTCAGGGCTTTTTGAATTCTTCACAGCCTGGAAGGATCAAATATCAAATGTACATGCAATCAACTCGGCCAAACACTTTCACAACTTCAGCAAATAAAACTTGACACATAAATTCTTATTCGCGTAATAAACAGCTCTTTTCAACGGATTACTGTTTCGTTTTTTTGTGAGCCTTCCTGTTATTGGTGGACGCCAGCCGCACAGAGATTTGCATGTCTGAAGAATACTACTCGCCCCCAGGTTAAAAAAATCAGCCAGAGGTACGCCATGAAATCACGCGTGATCACAGAAAACTCGTAGTTGCGGCTCACTTTTAGATTTTTAGAGCATATACAAAACTTTTCAAGAGCTTTGCGCACAGATGCTTAGGATCGTTTTGCAGGGACGGCAATTTCTAATTCAGATCCTGGTGAAGTACTTTGTTTAGAATTAAAATTACCGACTAGGTGCCCTTTTATACGGATGCGCAGAGTGGTCTCTCTGGTTTCGCCTATATATTCGCCCCCTGAAAGGTTTACAAGTGATTGGATAAATCGTGTCCGAACTCATGGAGTCACCTTATATACACTAGCACACATTATTCCATTTTTGCGTTGAACATAGACTCATACCAGCGCTTGCGAATGAGGTGTCGCCTGAGTGGCCGGTGGTGTTTTAATCGCCGTTTCCAACCTCTCTAGACCATTCCTTTTTAAGCAACTTTTAATAGCCAAACTTGTACCTAGTTCGTTGGAAATGAAAGAAACGATAAGAAAGATGCGGATAAGAAAGGATAAGGAAAGGAAAGATAAATTTTGGCATGGTTTGTCCTCTATGCTTACCTTGAAGTGCTTTTCTCTTCTCTTTCCGTGTGCACCACTGGTGGCTGTTTGAAACATGTTTTTCATAAGCGTTCCTTTTTTTGTGTGTAAAGGATGAG